>VYZX01011222.1:34683-157283 GCA_013401335.1 Brachypteracias leptosomus | reverse complement strand
CAAGAGAGGCCGGTGGGTCAGCGCCCGGCGCCGCTCCGCCACGGCACTGCCCGGCCCGGCGCCGCCCGGCCCCGCCACCCTTACCTTCCGGTGCTCCGCCGCCGTCTTGGGCTTGTCAGGCGTCGCGTTGACGCTGGCGGGAGTAGCGGCGNCTGTGCCACCTGTGCGGGCAGGTGCCCCCCAGGCCGGTCTCCCGCGGGGCCTGCGGCGGAGGGCAGGGGCGCAGCCGTCGCCGCGGGGTCCGCTCCCCGGCGCTCGCACGGGGGTGCAGCCGGTGGTGCGTGTGCTCACATCGTGGGCCAAATGCGGAACCGCAGGTGGTGCGTGGCCTCGGCCGTGGCCCCGGCCCGACCGCACCTCCCCTGCCACCTCCAGCTGCCCCGGACAGTTTGTGGGTTACTTAAAAAAAAAAAAAAAGAAATATTTCGCCTGGGGACTTGAATCCTTTTTTTTTTTCCCTCCGCTTGACTGACTTTCTCACACTCCTATTCCCATAGTCTGCCAGCTAAGCCTGAGTCATCCTGCCAAGAACTAGACCTGGCCTATTCAAAAATGCACTCACTCGCTCTTTCTTTCTTGTCTCTCTTTCTTCCCCCCCCCCCTTTTTTTTTTTTTAGTGTACACAGTAATGTTTTTCCACCTCCTCCAGTACCTGATCTGCACCTGTACAGGGCCAATCCCACACATATCACCTGATCTCGCCTTTTCAGAGACCGTGAGAAAAATAAAGTTCAAGAAAGAAGAGACATGTTTGCAGATCTCACCGGTGCAAAGCCCTCGGTCCCTGCAGAGGCTTGCCTGCTGGGCCTTCAGAGTTTAAAAAAAGGAAAATAAATAAAAGGGAGAGTGTCATGTTTAAAACTGCAGAAAAGTACAAATCCAGGCTTTCTTTCAGCTCCTTGATGGAGCCACAAGCCTTTTGATTTAAAAACAAAGAGCAGCCTTCAGCGTGTAAGATTTAGCTTCAGATGAGCAATATTTGACGTAAGCTTCAATTAGCCAGACATTCGGACAAACTCGACTGAGGAAAAGATCAAGCCTGCCCTGGGAAATCACTACCGAAAAGCCTTTTTGCAGTCAGCTTTATGTGGAAATTGGAGACAACTGATGAGCAGGAAAACTCACATTTCTGGAGAGCCTAAAACGTTCTCCAGTGGACCAGTGGTTTTGGGGTTTTTTTTTTTCAAGTGCTGATATTTGCGAATATTTGGGTGAAGCAAAGGCAAGTTACCACAATCACTGAGCTAGTGTTGCTGCTCCAGCAGGGATTTGCTCGGGAGCTGGGCAGCCCCGTCCCTCCCGGCCGCGTTGATGGTGGCCAAGGAGCTGCAAACCCGCCCCTAATCGCCTCTAATAGGGTCCGTGTCTCGGGGGGGGGGGGGGGGGTGTGAGCGCAGGGCCGGCTGCGAGGCCAGGCTGGCAGCAGGGGCTCCCCTCGCTGCGCTCCCCCAGCCCCTTTCGGGGTGTGCGAGGAGCCGGGCTGCGGGACACCGGGCCCCAAGAGCATCCACCTCAGTGGGAGCTTCTTGGATCCAGGAGCCGAGCGCTACACAGGGCAGCGAGGGACGCTGGTGTCCCAGCTCCCTGGTTCCTCCTGCCGCTGTGAAATGCCTACACGTGGGGGGTTGTGATCCCCAGGCGGAAGCTGTGTACGTGTGAATTCCCCGGGGATCAGGAGAGGAAGGGAGGATTTTCATGGAAGGATGTCTCTGGAAATGAAGTGACTGAGGCCATGTTGAGGCTGGAAGGAGGTGGTGAAGGGGTTTGTAAGGATTGAAGGGACCTGGAACAGATCCTCCGGGCTTCTCCAGGCGTGCCTTTGCTTGTGAAAGAGGTGTCAAGGGGGAGATGAAGCCCCGAGATAAGGGGCTGCCCCGGGGACTGGGATGTCCTTTGTCCCACGGTTCTCCAGGATTGTTTTTTTCTTTGCTCAGGCAGTCATCTTGGATTACAAATTGGGAATTGTCCAAAACAGATTTGGGAAGAAGCTTTAGACAGCACATTAGGGCACTACTGACTGGCAGAACATATTGGGGGAAAAATTTGTTGGCAAGAAAATTTAGTCCTGGGTGTGGGCCCAGGGGTGGGAAGGTGGAGTAAAATAGGATGCTGTCCTGGTGTGGCATGCAGGAGGTGGCAGGGCTGGCTGTGCCTGCTTTCCAGTCCTTTGGGAAGCAGCCAAGATGAGCAAAACGTGCTTCTAGAGATCCAAGAGCCTTAATATCCAAAGCTTACAGGTTCCTAGGAAATACAGAAAACAGAAACCAAGTTGCTTGTGAGAGAGGGAGTAGAGGCTGGAGCCCAGGAATAGCACACCAAGCCTTTCCCCTTTGGGTCACGGACTGAAAACCTAGCCAGGCCACAGCTCAAACTCGTCACCACCCTGAAGGCTGGAAAACAAGTGCTGCATCTCAGGGACATGTCCCTGGCGCAGAAGTCTCCTCTCCTGCACACATGCCTCCACTTGTGGTTCCCGTCCCAGAAGATGTTGTGCAATCCATATCCAACTGGCTCCCCTGGGAGGTGTGATCTCAGAAGCTTTGGGCACGGGTTTCAGGGTTTATTTCCCCTCCATAAAAGTTTGCCAGATCTTTGGACAAGGTCACTTTCAAACTAACTTCCTGACAAAGCTCCCTAGATGAAGCAAACCTTTCATGGACGTTGCTCCCACACACAGCAGGTCCGCGTGGTAAAGAGGGCAGCTTTCATGCATCAGTGTCACTGCCTGGCCCTCATGATGGCAGGGGCAGCTCGCTGAGTGGGATGGATGGCAGCTCTGGCTTATGGCAGATCCTGCCCTCTCCTTCCCACTGGGGACCAATTTCCCAAGGGCCTGCTGAGACCCAGGATCCCAGTGCTGGCAGATGAGCCTTGGGGGACTCACACAGCAGCTGCTCCCCTGGTGAGCACAGGCCTGGTGGGCGCCAGGCTCTTTCAGCTGTTCCTTCTGCTGTTGCACAATAGAGGCTGGAGTGTTTCTTCATTTTACTCCCCACTGCGTGAGGCCAGCTGGATGTGGGGCAGCTCTGGATGTTCTGCAGTGACACTCCCTATGTTGGAGGGGGGCACCTGTGGGCTCCAAGAACTTGTACCCACATGACCAGGCAATCATCCCTGGGAATGGCACAGGGAGCTGTGGGGTGAAGGAGCTGAAGCTTTGCTGAAGTAGCAAAGTACCACTCTAGAAAGCTCTGGCACCACTAAGGACAGGCATTGAAGAACCATTTTCATCTCCCCATCCCAGCACGGGCTGGAGCACAACTCTGCACTGAGGAGGGCTCTGGGACAAGAGCCAGGGTACCTGGATCTCTTGCTAAGCTGATTCCTCTTGGCAGGCTCCTATCCTGCTGAACCAAGGAAACGCTGCCGGGGAGCTGGCGGGGAGGGCATTTTGGCAGCTGTGAAATGCCACCCATGTGGATGGGAATTCCCTCCCTGCCCTGATACCCACGGCGTTATTTCAGAGATGGCTGGCTGGGCTGGAGCAGCCGCATGTGCTAATGGATAGGAGATGGTGCAGCCCCAGCTTTCCCCGTTGTGCCCTTACAGAGCCCCGGCTCCAGCCTGGTCCTCTGCTGGCAGCCAGGGCCGGGTGCTGGCAGGCGCTGCGGCTGGGAACGAGCACTGGGAACATCCCCAAATTGTTTGTAGAGTTTGGACTTTTATCTACCACCGCCGCTGCCAGCCAGAGGCTGGGAGCTGGCTTATACCCTTCTCTTAGAGATGCTCTTTCTGTGCGACATGACCAGCGTTCACCAGACCATGAATTTGCAGTCTGCTGGCCGTGGCAGGGCAGTCCCGCTCCAGCACAACCACCAGCACCTTTGGCAAGCTAGAGCAGCTCCGGGCAGAGGGACACACAGCCGAGCCTGCAGCCCTCTGAGAACCAGAAATAAATGTGCAGTCACTTGCTGCACTCCGGAGAGGAGAAGGAGCGTCTCTCGGCTGTCATCCTCTCCCTATGTGGTGGGAGGTGTTGGCAGAGAGAGACGAGTTATTTATTTATTAAGATCCCACTTGTGTTGCTGCCTGAGGCTGCTGTCTTTGTGCCGGGATGTGCTGCCTGCATGCTTGCAGGGCACCGGGACACCCTGCAAGCCGTGGAGCCCAGGTTTGAAAACACCATGAGTTTAGCAGTGGTGGGGCTGGAGGAGGCACGCAGGGCACATTGGCACAGAAGATGTCCGTGTCCCAAAAGCCGAGCAGAAGGCAGCAGCATCCCGAGAGCCTCCGGGCAAAGATGGGTGTGCGTCAGCTCCACATCCCTCGGGTCCAGCCCCAGCCGCGCTGCCGTAGCGCTCGTGTGCCGAGCCGTATGCGATCCCTGGCACGCTGGGGCTGCAGGAAGCCCCGCAGGCTTTTCCAGAACGCTGCTTTTAAGTCAGAGCAGCCCAGCAGTGTGGCTTGCAGCCCAGCTGTGTGCAGCTGGATCGGCACGGCCGGGGGGCGGGAAGGCGCGGGCGGGAGCGTGGCGAGGTGGGAGCCTCGCCAGCCGTGCTCGGCGCAGGGAGGCTGCGCCTGGGTGCGTCAGTGTGCCCTGAGAGCCCCTTCCCTTCTCTGTGCCCCCACAGTGCCCTGCGAGCCCCTTCTCTGTGCCTCCTCTGCCCTTCTGCCCCGGCCCCGCTGGCACCCGCAGCCGAGGGCGGGTGGAGCCACGGCCCGGGGCTCCCTGGGGACCCAACCTTCACCGACCGCAGGCTCGGAAATCCCACGGGGCCAGCCCTTGACCGCAGCGTCTGTGCTTCTCTGCAGGGCGATCAATCACTTTTTCCAACGTGATTCCTTCCCCTTGGCATTAATCAGTCGATGAAAGCAACCTGGACTGATCGCTGCCCAGGAGCTTTCTGTTCCTTTCACCATATTCCTGATGCCGTGAGTGGGGAGAGTGGTGTGTAAACTGCACGGTACCCTCAAAACCTTGGCAACCACGGCGATGCAGCAAGGGAGTATTCGGCACCTCGGGGAGGTGCAGTGCCAGGCAGCCCAGCCTCCCGCTGGGAAGCTCGGCTGCGGGCAGGGTGGCCAGGGGCTGTGTGCCCCGTCGAGGGCAGGCACGGGGGGTCTCAGCCCCCATGGTCTGACCCGGTCCTGGAGCCCTTGGGACACCAGACATTTCCCCTTGACAGATGGGATCGGTCGCAGCTTGCCAGCCCTCCCATTTCCATTATTCCCATATTTATTCAATAAAAGCAGGATACTTCAGGGTGCAGTGCTTTGCTACTGCAGTCTAGAGCCTTTGCACAGCCAGCGTCTTTCTTGGCGTGGTAAGTAGATGGACTCTGATAAATCCAGGGTACGATGAATCATTCGCACTTGGCGCCTGATCTCCCCTGGTGTCTTCAGTTTTGTTTTAGCTTGGCAGCGTTATGGAGAGAATTAGCCTATCTCACTAAGATTTCAATGTATATATAATTTGAATGCTGCATTCCTAAAATCAATATTCATTATTCAAGGTGATAACAGAACTAAAATTAGTCCTTTAGGGATATCAAGCTGATCATATGTTATTAGGATTAGTGACCTCATGAAGACCCACGTCTTCACACACGTGGGCAGGGCAGCGGGGCACGGCGCTGAGCTGCCTGGCATCACACCCTTGGCATCGCCCCTGTTGCCTCTCCAAGGGGCTGGGTCCTGCCACGGTCCTGGTGAGACACCCGAATTCCCCCAGCGTTGAGCCGTGGTGGCAGGTGAGGAGATCTGGGGCGGAGTGCCAGGGACAGACGGGGACCAAGGGCTTTGTTTATTTTCCTGCCCGGGGCGGTCAGACCTGACACGGGAGGTGGTGATTTGATAGCCTCAATTAACACATTTTGACAGCAGAGCAGGGCATGTGCTAGGATGGAGTGGGTTTCTCCCTTGTTTTCCTTTCTTTGCTTGCTGGTTTGCAGCCAAGCCCCTCAATTAGCCCCTCGGCCACTGACAGGCGTTAGCAAGGGGGGGGATTTTGGGAATACTACTGAGCATTCTCCATTTGCTCTGGTTACACAGGGCCACATGTGTGCTAGCCCAGGGCTGTGTGCATGCTCTGGTGCTGGAGAATAATTTTTCTCATACAAGAGAAGAAAAGGTGGAGATCTTTTACATGCTAGTCAAGAATTGATGTGTTACTAATTGCCGTAATAGAAAATTTGTCCCTCAGAGGATGGTGTTATTTTATAAACAAGGGGATAATTTAGAGCTCAATTACTTAAGTCATGAGTTAATTGCTAAGCATAATGAATAAATACATTTGCAAGTACAAGATTTAATTTGCACAGATTCTAAGAGGCAGATCATTACTCGATAAGTAATCTGAAGTGACGTGTATTTTCACATGTAGTCCAAACGATGTCCTGAAATGAGATTTCCAGGGCCTTGTCCTTCGTCCCTTGCAAGGAAGGGCAGTGTTTTCATCAGCTGCCTTAGACATGCTTTCAGGCTGGCTGGGAGCATGGGGAATGCTGGAGTCCTCGGGGAGAGCAGAGTGGCAAACCTGGATTCATGCTGGCCACTGCCACTGCCCCAGGTAAGAGGCCCTGCAAACAGCAGGCACCTGCACTTCGGTTGCTGCTGTAATAATAATAATAATAATCTTGGAATAATCTTGGGCTACTGGTGCCCTTTCACAGGCTCATATCTTTATTGGAGGCTGTTAAAGCCAAACTTCCTAGCAGCAATAACGACTACAAAGCATTTCTAAGAGAAAAGTACGTGGGAATAAGGGAGATACTGAGATCCCAGCCAATTTCAGTACAATACAAGTCTGAAGTATCCTTATAAAGTTAACAAGTCAAATTTAAATGTATACAAGGCTCAGGAGTGTACAGGAAACAGAATCAGCCAAACCTTCAAAGGCACATCATTGTCTTTCATTGTCTTTCAGAAAGTCCACTGAAAAGCTCATGCCATAAAAAAGATGTATCCACATGGCTGATACAGTGATAAACCCAGTGGAGAGGTGCCAGCAGCCAGAGTGGGCAGGGATGATCACTGCAGGGATGTTACCGTGGCCTGGTCCCTTGTCACAGAGCACTCTGTCCTGCACTCTCTGCAACTGTCCCACAACAAAATGTGGTTCTGGTGTGAATCTGGAGAGTATTTGGCTGATGATTTCCTCTGAGGCAAGCATCAACCCTTGCTACTGGCTTTATGGTAGGCAAGACAGCCTCTGCAATCCTGCTGCTGGATTTAGGCAATAAAATAATGTTCCTGCCTCATCTGGAACTGTCTCTATCACACTCTTGAGCAGCACAAGCTGCAGCCAGGGGTGCAGCACACAGTGTTGAATTCCCTTTTCCCCGTGACATAAGCACTCTGTGTGTCACAGGCAGAAGAGGTCAAGGAAAGAGGTAGAAGGGTCCGCTTGTTCTGCATGCCCAGGAGCTTGTCCCTGTTTTCTTCTTGGAGCCGAAGACACCTGTGGGTTTAGAGGGTGTCTGCTGTAGGCACCTGGAGAACAGATTGTCAGAAGGGACCTTGTGGAGTGTTGCAATGTGGAGGCCATGCCAAAAGGTCCCAAGCTTGCCCCTGTTTAACTCCCTTAAGTACCAGATTAACAGCCAAAAGTACTCATAAAATGCTGGAGACCCAAAGCTCATTCAGCCTGCCTGGGAGGTGTTGGCATGGCCAGCTTACCATGCCTGTTCTTCTCCTGTGTGTTATTTGTGGGCAGCAGGCTATATTCTGCCTTTATCATGTGCTGGTGTGTGTTTATACATTTTACCCCTCCATCTGAAAGCAAGAAGCAACGCCACATGAATTGAGCAACCAGCCACTCTCTCTAAATAGCAAAGCATCTAAGCGAACTAGGTTGTGGACCAACCAAAAGCTGCAATAGGATGGCACAAAAGTGTCAGGAAAATGCCCTGCCACAAAGATACTGGAAAAATCGAGGTCATTTCATGGCTTGTTTGTGAGTGAGAAGCAAAACCACCCCGATTTGGTGCCTCTGAGGAGGCCAGCAGATCTGGGATGCGTGTTGCAGGACCTGGCGTGCAGGAATTCATGAACCATAAGGCCTTGTCAAAAATAATTTTTAAATGAAATGCAGTGTCCTAGCAAAACACATGCCTGAAACATAAAACAAAACCCAAGTACAAAATGTGGCATTTAGAGGCTGGATTCTGTCTCAAGTGAATAGAAGCCACATGCAAGCATCTGAGATCAGATTTTGGCCTGATTTGAAACTGTGCTCGCAGAGGCTGCAGCGGGAGCAGGCAGAGGAAGGCTTCATCTCCTTTTGTGATCCTCTAGACCACCCCAGCCTTCCCTGAGAGCAAAAAGGCTTCTGCCACCAGCCCCTGCTAGCGGTAGCTCCCCAGCTGTGGGGTGGAGGGTCCCAGGGCTGCACTGGGCAGTGCAGCAGCTCAGCTGCCCGCTCCACACCATGTGCAGGCAGCAGTGAGATCTTTTCCACCTGCCTGAAAGCCAGATCAGGACCTGCACCTCTGTGCCTCTGCTGCCCTGTGTGGGTTTGGGGCTGGTGAGCTCCCAGTGACACCACCGTGCACCGAGTGTCCTGCAAAAGTGCCGGTACTGAGGCTTAACCCTTATTAATTGGGGAGAGGAAGAAATAATGCTGGCAAAATATTGTCAAATACTTCAAATTAATGATTAATTCTAGATGGAGTGATACTGTTTGATGTGGTCTTTGCTGGTTTAAACAGGAGAGAGGTGATTCAGCCTAAAGGAATTTATAAAAACACAAGTATTTGCTCATGGACAATAAATACTGGGGCAGATAAAAAGGGGGATGAAGTGTTCGGCGTCGTGATAGCAACTCAGCTTGAGAAAACTTTTGACCTTCTCACATCTTAAATCAAGGCATCCCCCGCCTCGCTCTCCTCCAGGCCTGCCCTTGAGGCCGAGGGGCTGGGTATGTGGGAATGTGCTGGGCTCACCATGGGCTCTGCTGCCAGCAGGTTCCCCCCATCCCCATCATGTCCCCGCAGAGAGGCTTGGGCACCCGCCGGCGCCCAGCGAGGGGCATGGGGCAGCACCCGACAGCAGTTTACACAATCTGTGTACACAGTATAATCTGTCAATTTGCCTGTTGTAAATGTAAGCGTATAAACCCGGCACTGAGGCTGCTGTGGTTTACAGAGCTGCTCCGCCTGGGAAGCTGAGATTTATGCTGCCTGCTGCCAAGTGAGGCTTCCCAATCTGTCCCATCCCATCCCATCCCATCCCATCCCATCCCATCCCATCCCCTCCCAGCACGGGCAGGCAGGATTCCTGGGAGGGATGGATGTAGGCATCAGGCAGCCCGTGGATAGCCCAGATGGGGCTGCAGCGGAGGCACCAGCAGCTCTACACGTGCCCTGTGGCACCTGACAGCCTTGGGTGCATACCTGAAGGAGGGAGCTTATTATCTACCTTTCCCATGGGAATACCATGTGGCCAGGATAACCCCCAGACCTCCCTGGGGCTCTGCCAGTGCCATTAAAGTATTGACATCCACTGATCACCCTGACATGATGCTGGTTTTGTTGAGACGAGATTGGCCACTCGCACTTTGAAGGGAGGCTGGGCACACGCTGTCACCAGCTGTCCCCTGCCAGGAAGGGCTCCAGGGCATCTTTTCACGCTGGCCTTTTTTGTTTTACAAAAACAGAATTATTTTTGCCCTGAAAATAACAGCATGGGGGTGAGCATGAGGAGTGGACAGGGCAAAGTCCCTGAGCTCATGTCCAGCCTTGCTGTGGGTGCTGCAGGGTGGCCCTGGCAGTGGAGCTGGTGCCACGTAGGTACCTCGGCTGAGCCCCTACCTGCGCCTGCTCCTGGGGCGTTGCCTTGCGGGCTGTCAGCGAGCCTTTCATCACAGACCCCACTGACATCATCCTTTCCAAAACACCTGAGCTCCTCCTGGTCCCTGTGCTCATAACACTTGGAAGTGACAGCGGCTTCTGGTTTCAATTAACCGGGGGCAGTTTGGGGACTATCTGATTGCACAGGAGTGGAGGGGAGAGGAGAAAAGGCCTTTCCGAGCAGCGGCGATGAAGTGTGTGGGTGAGGAACTCCTGAGAAAAGCAGATGGTTTCTCTCTTTCCTTCCTCCTCCCTTTCCTTGTCTTTTTTTTTTTTTTTTCCCCTGAATTCTGTGGAACAGACAACCCAACAGCACATTTTTCACCATCAAAGCTTTGCTGAAGGGAATTCTCCACTGCTATTTCATTTCTTCCTGATGTTCACAGATCGTAAAGCAAACGGCCTCTGGAGGACATGGAAAGCAGACCTGTCCCAGGGTCACAGCAGAGGACTAGCCCAGCACCCTTGCTTCTCGGCAGCCTTTCCCCAGGGGTTGGCAGCCAGGGAAGAGCCCATGCATCTGCCTCTGGATGTTGGGTAACAAACATGGCACTGCAGCCAGCTGCTGCCAACACGGGAGTTTGGGACGTGCAGAAATTTGTGGAGATCTGTGACCTCTGCCTTGAACACTTGCACAAGGAAAACAGCCATGAGCAGAGGCTGCTTGCAGCAGGGGAAAGCAGGCACTGAAATCCCTGGGCTGGCCCTGCTAACGAGGTTTGCTTGTGCTGCCCTCAGAGGAGACACACTTCAGGGTCAGCAAAGGCAGGTCCCACCTGGAGCATTCCTCCTGAGGTCTTCCCACGTTCAGGCAGCAGCCAGAGATCCCAAATTTGTGTCTCTGGGAGATACAGGGATGTAGGAAGCCATGATCTCATGAAATCCCAGCCCACAATGTTTCAGTCCCTTAAATTACTCTTACTCAAGTGCAACATGTTCAATGTCTTTTTGAAGAGAGGTAGTTAAAGGAGGAGGTATAAATGGAAAATAAGATTGAAGGGTAGACAGGGCTAGTGAGTTCTGTCATGCTAATCTGAGATCTGCTTTTTTAAGGCACCATTTTTAGACCTGGCAGTGCTGGCTGATTGCTGCCCACTCTGATGCACGGCAATGCTCGCTGCCTGGTGGGAAGATGCTCTTTGAGAAAGAAGAGTGAGAATTCAGCCCAGGATCTGCAGCGTGAGGAGGGACAGGAATGAGGGATGGTGGCCAGTTGTGTTTGGAGGGCTGGGGGAGGACACTGATGGCTCTGGTCTTCTTTCACCAGTAACTTGGACACAAAGAAGGGAGCAATTGCTTGCAAGATGTGTTTCTCCAACCATGACAGTGAGATGTGAGGGCCAGTATGGGGCCGGGAGCCACTGCCTGGTTCTCCAGGGCTGATTGGAAGGGCAGGCAGCTGGACAATGTGCTTGCTACACATGCATGGCCAAGTCTGAGGAAGAAAACTGCAGAAGGGAACGACAAAACTGCTGGGAAGACAAATGGGGATGAAATGATCACTGGGACTGGGAGGGTGTGGAGCAACTTCCAGCAGGAGCAGCAACAGCCAGAAAATAACATCATCACTTGCTGGAGCCTGAACTACATGTGAGAGGGAGAGGCTGGTGTGGGCTGGCAAGGGACAGGTGTCCTCTGTGCTGCATCTCTGTAGCCTTGTTGACTATCACTCATGCAGGAGCACAACCTTGCTCCTTGCCATGAGCCTGTGGAGGAGGTGCTGGAGACAAAGGCAAGGAGAGCCAGCCCCACGGGGTTTATCACTGGGCATATGTTGCACTTGTCACTTCTCTACACCTTGAAAATGTCTCTTGCCTAAAGAAAAGCCACTTACAGGCTCCATAGCCTGGATGGTGAATGGCAGTGACCCTGAACTGGGATATGGGTTGCACTGAAGGGGTGGTGCACAACGGTGCCACCCCACCCCACTGTGCTGCTGGTACCGCAGAGCTGCAGTGCTGACCTGGGTCCATTCCCACGTCCTGGGGGCCCGAGGGGCTGCTGGCCCAAACTTGGCAGGTTTTGGATGAAAGCATCTCTGAAAGTGCTCCAGCCCCACTCCCCATGTGCCATGGGGATGCCTGGTGAAGACGAAGGCAACACTCACCTCCTCCCCACCCGCACCCTGAGGACCCATCCAGCCCCTCCACTGAACTGGGAGCAGGGGCCACAACGTGAAGACAGCCCCGGGGCTCACTGGCAGCTCAGCACAGCCTGACGGGGCCTGGAGCCAGCCCAGCCAAAGAGTTGATGGTTTTCACACCCGTCAGCCTGATGAACGGCCCCACTCCCTGAGCGCTCAGCGCCTGCAAGGGTCAATTACAGCGATTACTTCAAGGAGTCAAACCGGCTGCCGGCAGCACTGGAGAAAATCTTTGTTTCGGGTTTGGCTTTGTCACGGGAAGGGAAGGAGTGCCTGGGAGTGCAGCAGGGGGTGAAAGAGCCCCTACTGTACGGGGGCAAAAGTCGGTGGGTGGCCGGGTGTTGGGGGAGAAGGGCTCCCCTGGGGCTGGCTGCCCTGTTCTGCTACTGCAACTCTGAGCAGCACTCAGGGCTTGGGCAACCTCCAGCCCTCTAAGTGACTTAAGAAGGGCCTAAAAGCAAACCAGGAGCTGTAGGGAGAAGCTAATGAGGCAGTTAGTGGTGGAGAGAGTCTTCAAAAGTGGACATGGTGATGTAACCTGAGAAAGAGAAAAGAGCAGAACTCTGGCAAGTTAAAAGTAAAGTTGTCATAAAAGTGATTTAAAAGTTCAGGGAAGAACTTGTTAAAGGTATTAAAAGCTGAAAATAAGCATGTTTGCATATGTGCCAGGAGCAGGAAACCAGTCAATGAGCCAGTGCAAGTCATGGATGAAAGAGACATGAACAGAACAGCCAGACAAGGCAAAGCCTCAGCAGAAAAGCTGAGGGGTGGTTTGAAGATCAGGGAGGATGCTCAGGCAGTGCTCCCATGGCAGCCTTCCTGTGAGGCTGTGCTGGGAGCCCATCCCATGGCAAGGGCCTGCTGGAGACATCTGGCAGCAAAGCAAGGAGCTGTGGAGTGGCACGTGTCCAGGACGAGGAGATGCCAGCCCAGACAGGGTCAGCACCCAGCTGCTCCTGCCAGCCTGGGGCAGAGGGATTGGAAGGCAACAGGAGCTGTAGCCAGAGGAGCTCAAGGGATGTCACGGGCAATTTGGGAGAAGTCACCTATAACAGTGCGGGTCAATAGCAGTGCTTGGGGAAGACTCAACACCACCTTGCAGGAGGAAGCCATGACTCACAAATCAGCCAGGTCACTGAGTGTGGGGAGCAGAACGATGCGCCTGTCAGGGGGCAGCCACAGACCTAAAATGGTTTTGCCCCAGCGCCTCTCCAAAAACCTCTGAACACCCAATCAACTGGAGGGGCATTTGCCTTGCGGGGAGAAAACAGCTGGTTAAAAGACTTGGGATCACCAAATGTAAAACTGTCTGCTGAGCAGGAGCTCATAGAATGAAACCTCAGGCTGGTAAACTGGCAGATGAAATTCAATATTGAGAAAGGCAAAGCAACAACCCACAGGAAAACAGCCCTGACTAGCCATGCAAAACACTGACCTCCTCTTCAGCGATGCTGGGTGAGGATCAGGACAGCAAGTGTAATGCATGATTAGGAAAGGAAAAGAGAACAACGAAATAGATCCTCCTCTTGAGTATTATGTGCAGCTCTTTTTTCTCAAAAGGATGTAACAGGAATAAAGGAGTATGAAGTAAGTCCTTAAGGATGCTTGGGAGTAGAGCGTGGAGGCATGGTGGGGAAAGATCAGAAAAGATTAGGAGTCCAGCTCACACCAGCTTGGAAGAGCTGAAGGAGGATGATTAAAGGTTCCAGGAGACAGAGCAGTAGGTGGAGGGAGAGCTGGCATCAAATTGTGAACAGTGAAATCATGATCCAAAACAAAGGGGAGGAAGCCCTCACCTCCAGCAGGCACGGCTCAGCTGTGAAACCCTCTGCCGCAGGCTGTTGTGGCAGCCAAAAGCACGCAAGGTGAGGAAAGCTGTGCCCACTGATGCTCTGAGTCAGCCTGACACACCGACTGGGAGCAGCTGGGATGGAGCTGGCTCACACCCCCCCGCTGCCCTGCTCCCTGCTCCCCCTCCGGCCCTGAACCTGCCGCGGTCACAAGCTGGGGGCTGGGGATTGGCACTGCTCCCGTAGGAGCAGAAGTATTTCAGCACCTCGTGCACTGAGAGCTGGTGATCCTTGGGAAAGGGGTGAAGTGACCAGAATCCCAGACCATAAAGCTGAGCCGAGCACATGGAGGCACCTTCTGAGATGCAAAGCTGGGGAGGGAGCTGTGCCCCAGAGCTTTGCTTCCCACATGCTGTGCTCTGGCTCTGAGCTGCGCGGCAGAAATCCTCCCCTGCTGCCTCCTCTGCAGAGCGCCTTCACCCCTCCCAGGCTTTTATGAGCAAGAATTGACCAAGATTTTCTCTGACAGATTGAAAAATATCTTAACTCAGGAAGAAAAAGAAGCTGAACCTGCCCCTGTGTCACTCTGGTGCTGTCCTGGCTGTCTGGGCTGCGAGTGCTGGATGCACAGCTGGGTGCACCCACCAGCAGAGCGAGGTGGTGGGGCAGCAAGGCTCGGCTGTCAGGACAATGTGAGCCTTTTGGCAAGTTGATTTTTATGGCATAAAGCCATTTGCTGCTTATAAGGAAGGCCAGCCCTGCTCTGAACCTGGAGCACCAACAGAAGGGCTCAGCATCCTTCACAGCTCCAACACCCAGCTCCCCCAAACGCCCTAGCTGCAGGAACCCCCCGCCCAGCTCCTCCTGCCCATGGCACCCAGCTTGGCCAACACCCATGCCTGGCACCCTGGCACCCGCCCCGGCCGCTGTCCCGCACGCGAGGGCCGGGGGCAGAGGCCTGGCCGCCAGCATCGCTCGTGCTCCGGGGTGCGGGCCGGGGGTGGGATTTGCGGAGATTATGCCAGAGGAATTACAAAGGAGCAGACTTTCCCACAGCTGCTTCAATCGCTGCTCTGAGAAAGTGTGTGAGCCGAGGCGGCCCGCCTGCCTCACGGTGCTTTGGGGAACGCACAGGAACAGAACACACGGTTTTTTAATAATTAAGTAACTTTAATTGTCCTGGGAAAGCAGCACTTGCCTTGGGGCACCCTGCGCAAACTCATAATTAATGTTACCGGGAGAGATTACGGGAAGGAGAACTGAGAAATGATTCACTTTTGCTTTTTAAGCCTCTCCGTGTTAAAGCTGTATTATCCCCCGGTTTAAAGCCTCATTTAGCTGTGAAGAAAACCAGTGTACTCGTGGGGGGGAGGCGGCGGTGGGGAAGGCAAAGCACCCTGACAAATTACAAACAGCCGGGCGAGGCCCCACCGCCGGCCGTGGCGGGATGAGAGCCTGCAGCCGGTGTGGCTGGAGCATCCCGGGTGTGCCGAGCATCCCCGTGGCGGGGAGCCCGCAGGAGCCAGGGATGCTCGTCATCACCCAGGCCCAGGGATGGCGTGTGTGTGTGTAATTCCCATGTGCATCGTCTTGCTTAAAGGCCCCAAAGGCAGCTGCCAGTGCAGGGGCTGCCAGATGGTACTGGGGCAAAGGCTGGTCTCTCCCAGTTTCCCCCAGTAGGGCACCAGAAGGCCAAATCCTGGGGAGCCTGAATTTGGCAAAGCATGACCTCCTCCTTGAAGTCAGAGGCCGACTAGCCCTTTGTACATCTGATTTATTCCAAGGAAATAAAGTAAGTGTTTAGCACCCTAAACCTGGCCATGGTCCTTTGCCACGACCTGCTCCCAGTCCTCCCAGGGCTAGTGCTTTCCTATGGCCAGTTCGCATGGCATCATAGAATCATTTAGGTTGGAAAAGACCTCTAGCATCATCAAGTCTAACCTTCATCCCCACATCTCCCTGACCCCTAGACCATGTCTTGAAGCGCCACTTCTACTCATTTTTTGAACACCTCCAGTGATGGTGACTCCACCACTTCCCTGGGCAGCCTGTTCCAATGCCTGACCACTCTCTCAGTAAAGAATTTTTTCCTAATATCCAATCTAAACCTCCCCTGGTGTAACTTGAGGCCATTACCCCTTGTGCTGTTGTTAGCTACTTGGGAGAAGAGACCAACACCAGCCTCACTACAACCTCCTTTTAGTTAGTTGTAGAAAGCAATGAGGTCTCCTCTAAGCCTCCTTTTCTCCAAGCTAAACAATCCCATTGCCTCCCCCAGCTCGGCTGTGCAGCAAGCAAGCACTCCTCCAGGACACACCTGGCATGGGTGGCCAGAGTCCCCGTGTCAGGGCACATCTCAAGAAAGCTGAGCCTCAGAGCCCCTTGGGGTGCCCTGGAGCCCCCAGCCAACCCCCAACCCTTCTCCCCAGGCAGCTGCCTGCCTCTCTGTGCTGCTGAGCCAAGGAGGATTCATTCAGCTCACAAGGGATGCTGGAGCCAGTGCCCGAGCCCCATGGGGAGCTCAGCCGCCAGGCTTTGCCGGTGTGGCACAAAGGGGTGGGCAGGGACAGAGGGACCAAATCCTGCCTGGGGTGCACGTCTCTGGGATCCGCAGTGCTGGCCTGGCTGTTTCGCCCACTTTAAACCAACAACCTATTGGGCTGGAGCATCTCTTTTCTTTCTTTTTTTCCTTTTTTTTTTTTTCCTTCTTCCCTCAAAGCAAATCACTGGACTCACACAGGACACAAGGTATTTTACTCTATAGAAATCCTTTTTTCAGGCAACTATGTCAAGAATGTTTTCATACTTTGGGCTGGATGGGAAAAAAAAAGGTCTTAATCCCCTGAGATGGTTATTTCTCTGAAAACAGACATGCAAATGCTGGACTTGTCAAACCTTAAAATGTTTTCTTTATTCAGGGAATTACTGCCTGCCTGCTGAGCCCGGGTAATGCTGACAGGCTAAGCCCGGGGCCTTGGCAGCAGAGCATGCAGAGTGTGGGAAAGGGCGGCTGAGGCACGCGCCAGATAAGATCATACAATAAATGATACAGCCCCGTGGAGCACACGGCCACTTTCATATGCAAACAGCCCTCCCGTTGCACGCACGCACACACACACACATGCACACACACAGACACACAGACAGACACACAGACACACGCTCCCCAGGCAGGGTGAGCACCTCGCAGCATGCCCAGGCACACTCACCCACATGGCTCCATGGCTGGTGGAAGCTGCAGGGGTGGTGGGATCCAGGGGGATGCAGGAGGTCTGAGGATGGGCTTTGCTCAACCCAGCGAGCATCCCAGGTGCTGGAGGAGAAGGGATCTTCCCAAGGACCCATAGTTTGGCCAGGCATATTCCCCAATATGTCCTGTCATGCCTCAGGAGCCTGGGTTCTTGTCATGGCTGGGGGTGGTGGCTTGCAGACCATGCGGGAGCCCTGTGAGGAGGGGAAAGTCATCATTTAAACACTTTGCTAGTTCTTTCTTCTAACCCTGGGGTAAAGCCTGGCAACAGGACCTAAATAGGCCAGGAGGGGACAAAGGTGATCCTAAATGCACAGGACTTCTAATGGCATGTTTTTGAGCTCGTGTGCTGCTTTTGGCCTCAGTGAGGCTTTCTGGTGCACGTGCCTGGGGCTGGGCAATGCAGCCCCCAGTTCTGCCCACTGACAGGGCTTCATTTCTAAACACAAGCAAAGTTCATGACCCCACAGATGGGAGTGGTGGGACTGATGGTGCCATGCCCTTGCTGCCCAGGGGAGCAGCACCAGCCTCCTCTCAGGGATCTGCGGAGACCTGGCTGGGGCCATTTTTGCTTCATTTTCAGCGTGAAAACTTGACTGAGCCAGGGCGTGGGTGGGCAGGAGGCTGCTACGAGCCTCCCTCAAACCCTAAGCGTGGCACCTGCGTGTTTGTTTTAATAACCCTGTGCCTGGTGATCCGCAGCAGGCAGCGGGCAGCAGCGTCACGGGCGATAGCGCTGGGGGGTCACACCTCTGGTCACAGCTAATGACCCGCGCTCCAACCGGCGCCGGGACAGAAACGACGGCTGCTGAGCTACCGAGAGCGTGGCCAAAGCCTCTGTGGGAGAGAACAGCACTTGGAGCCAAAATGAGCTCCCTCGGGGAGACAAGTGCCACCCGAGAGCAGCGTTGGCACCCGCCCAGGTCCCCTTGGGCTGCCAATGGTCACGGTCACCCTCTCCCATCCCGTTGTGGCAGCATGTCCCACTCCGACTCCACCACCCACGTGTGCTGCTGGGACGTGTTTTGTGGGGAGCATCACTAAGTTAATCTCAGCACAGCTCCTCCTAACTTGAGCTTAGCTTTTGGCACAGTTATGGTTGCATTTTTAGGGCATGCAGGAGCCTGAGTGTGGGGGTAGAAAGCTGCTGAGCACACAACAGGTGGCAGAAAGAGGTGGCCGGTGATTGATGGCTGCCCCACGCACCCCCAGCGCCCTGCACGCTCACAAATCACAGCTCCTCACTCCTTGCTGCTCTCAAGGTAGCTGGGGAAGGAGGAGAGGGAGGGTGGGGGATCCTGACGTCTTACTCCTGGCTTAATACGGTGCATTCATACAGATAATCTGTCAAGGAAAAAATGAGCCAACAAGCTATCTATTCTTGTCTGTGCTATTTTCCCATGTCAGAAACAGGCTGGGCTGAAAAATGTAGGTTTCCCCTTTCATCTTGCCTTTCAGAGCCCCTGAACAAGATGCCTTTCTTTGCCAGCACTCGCCGAGGAGATCTTGCCTTGAAGAGCAAAAAAAAGGGACTTTCTTTTTCTTATTTTATTATTTATTTCTTTCTTTTTTATTAAATACCTATGTCCATGCCATGTTGGTGGCAGGGAAGAGGAGTAGCTTTTATTTTTCCTGGGAAGCGCTGGTGCCATGCTGATCCCCACCTTGATCTCCCACTGTTGTTACTGTCTCCATTGAGCTGAACAGGGTGGGGGACGATAACAAACATTTCCCTTCCACTGCTGGGAGATTTTATTTTTAACTTGAAAAGGAGTGCCTAGGGAGGTAAAAATAACATTTCCGCAGGTTGGAGGCCCCAGTGGATGACAGACAAGTGATGAAATGCCGCCACATCCTCCCCTCAGCCCTGTGGTGCCAACGCAGCGGTGCCGGACACCCAGCACACCCATCCCTCCAGAGTGCGGGCACACAGCCGTGATTAACTCACACCTCTCTGTCTGTGCCTCTCCCCTCCATCCCTCCCGCCTGCCCCAGCTGTTCCCCAGTCTGTGGTGGGGACACGTGTCCCTACACGCTGGGCACACCACAGTGGAGTCTCCTCTGCCCTGTGCCCATGGGGTGGCAGGGGCAGAATGAGGGGTGGGAAGGGCACCCACACATTTCTGCATGAGGCAGTGGCAATCTTCACCCTCCTCTGTCCTGGCATCTTGGGCTTGTGTGCTCTTTTTATACAGTTGCTTTGGTCTAATAAAAGCAAGAAATGTGTTTTTATAGGTTTTGTGGTCTGTCTTTCATTAATCACATTTCTTTGCGTACTTGCTGGTTTGTTCTACTTCAGTGGCTGGCAGCGGCCACCAGCTCTCCAGCCGTGTGGGCTGTTCTGCTGGTGCTGGGCTGTGTTTGTTGATTTATGGAAGTGGTTTTCAAAAAATAATATTTGAGATGGCCAGGTAACAGCCAAGTGCAGGGAGAGGACGTATCGGCAGCGCTCGCATAGCGGCGATCCAGCTATCTGGTTTCTTGTAAAAACAAATATTTTAAAGGGTTTTAGGCTGTTCTGCTTCCTCCACTATTCTGAGGACTGAAAATTGTGGTCCTCTTTGCCGTGGTTTCCCTGCCCTGGGGATCACACATGGCAAGCAAATGAACCTTCTTTGAGGCCCAATTAGTGGTGCCACTAGAAGCCTCCATTATTTTTTTTTTTAATATATCTTTTTGAAAAAAAGAGGTGGATGCTCTTGCCTCCTCCCAATGCAGGAAAGCAGAAAGTGAGACTGTATCCTTCAAGTCTTGGAGGAGCCTGCAAGCCCCAAAACTTGCTGCTGGACACTAGATGTCATAGAAACATAGAATCATTTAGGTTGTAAAAGACCCCTAACATCATCAAGTCCAACATTCGTCCAACATCTCCCTGACCCCTAGACCATGTCTTGAAGTGCCACATCTACTCGTTTTTTGAACACCTCCAGGGACGGTGACTCCACCACTTCCCTGAGCCTCCTATTCCAGTGCCTGACCACTCTTCCAGTAAAGAACTTCTTCCTACTATCCAATCTAAACCTTCCCTGGTGCAACTTGAGGCCATTTCCTTTGGTGCTGCTGTTAGTTACTTGGGAGAAGAGACCAACGCCAGCCTCACTACAACCTCCTTTTAGGTCCCTACAGACAATAATGTCCCTACAGCCAACGACGACACACAACCTCACTCTAATTTTTTCCCCTCGGCTTTTCTCAGAGGTTTTGTAAAGATGTGTGGAAAGAGGAGACAGAGCTCCGGGGGTGAATGGTTGCAGGCAACCTTCCAAGTATCTAAGCAGCATCCAGACACCTCAGGTGTTTGGTTCCTGACTGTCACCTGTAATGAGGGCGGGGGAAGAAGCTCCTTCAGGGAACACTGCAGAAGAGATGGCCGAAAGCTTGGGCTGCCCCGAGCTGTGGTGCCAGTCGCTGGTTGCTGCTGAGGCTCACTGGTGCCTGCGGTGGGTGGGGATGCAGGGCCAACACCCACAACTTCCAGAGAGCTGTCGGAAGAGCTAAAGGGCATGGGGATGTGCTTCTCTATCAAAATGTTTCTGAGGCAGGGCTGTTGGGAGGAACCGCAGGGAAATATGGAGCAGACAGACCAGGCAGCTAATTGCAAGGAGCAAAAATACACAGGTAAGATAAAAGAAAATATTTGCATAGTCTGGAACCCCCCAGTCATCTCAGGTTTGCCTCCGGCTGTTTGGTGAAAAGCTCTTTCCAGCCTTTGAGGAGGTCTGGAATCAAACAGAACTAGCAAGCGAAGGCAAGCAGGCAGGGAGGAAGGCATGAAACCAGCTCCTTTTGACTTTTGGGAGGACTGGGAAACTTATAAATGCAATTGCTGGTGGTGGTGTAGCACTGCTATTGCCACAGCTTTTGCATGACAGTACCAAGAGACCCCACCTAAGACTGGAGCTGCTCCAGGCTCTGGAGAGAAGAACTTGTGGCCTGAATACACAAAACAGGAGTGGAAACAGGCGAGAAATGACTTTCCCACAGGCAAAGTGGGGCAGAGGTGGAGCTGCCATCCCCTCGGTACGGCCACGGCCACCAGCTGCCTTGCCTAGGCAGCAGGGTCAAGGCTCAGCTGCGTAAACACGTGGGGACCTGGGCAAGAGCAGCTCAAGGAGC
Source organism: Brachypteracias leptosomus (assembly GCA_013401335.1). Taxonomy (NCBI): domain Eukaryota; kingdom Metazoa; phylum Chordata; class Aves; order Coraciiformes; family Brachypteraciidae; genus Brachypteracias; species Brachypteracias leptosomus. The sequence continues at coordinate 136,196 of VYZX01011222.1, read as the reverse complement.
CCTTGGGAGCTCAGCGTGCCATGTCCATGGGAGCCTGGCAGGGCCAGACATGACATTGAGGCAGGGATAATGGGGCTAATGTGGTGTCAGGCACCACCAACTCACTCAAGTCTGGCCCTGCTGCAGAGCAGGTATCTCAGCACATGAAACTCTGTGGTCCTTCTTAAGCCTGAGCCTGGGAGCTACCCGGGACATGGGAAGAGGGTAGCAGGCAAAGGCAGGACCATCCCCAACCTCTGCCTTCCTCCCAGCCAGCTGGGCCCTGGTGTGATAGAGTGGGACCGGGATGTGCATGTCCTTGCTTTGTGCTCCTGAAGGAAAGGGGCTGAGGCTGTGGGTGCTCCATGGGAACGAGCATCGCGGCCTCACAGGGTTGGGAAACTGATGTTATCGCAAAGGAGGGTTTGCCTCAGCACAGAGGTGAGGAGCAGCCCCCCAGCCAGCCCCGCAGCTCCTGCCCCGGGCCTTCCACCAGCTCTGCAGGATGGAGGCCCCAGCGGAGGCGGGCTGGGAACCGCCTGGATTGCTCCAGCAGATGGGCCAATGCTGGTCACGCCACACCATGAATCACCAGCCTTGACATGTAGTCAGATCCTTCACCTGCAGTGACAAGGGCCGGGTATGCCCGAGTTCACCTCCCAACACTTTTCCCTGAGCAAGGGTGATGGTTGTTCAGGGGACAGCAGGGTGCTGCTGCCCTCCCTGGGGCACAGTCCAGCCATCCTCCCCCAACCCCCTAAGTCTCCTGGCTGCAGGCAGGGCTGGAGAGGGCACTCTGCAAGCACTGGGAGATACTCACCCGGGCCTCCTGGGACCCATCAAATCTTTGCATGGGCTTAGGAGCTCTTGACCCCAAACCTTCCCTCATGCATGGAATGAGGCTCTGAAGTCAGCAGAAATTCAGACACACACTCCCGAGCAAGAAAAAAACACTCCATGCATGTGTGTGAGGGCTCATGTGAGAGCAAACCTTGTCTGTAAAGAGGACTCTGACCCTGGGCAGCTGCTGCTGCACTGCCATCTGGGAAGGACATGGGGACACCTCTTCCTTCCTTCACCAGGAGCTCATTCGACACCTCTCCCAGTGCTCTGCCAGGCTGCCCCAGCACCCACTAGTGCACAGGGATGCTGCCAGCCCTGCTCACCCTGCCAGGCTCTGTGGGCACGCTGGCCAGCCCACATGGGAAGCGAGACTGGTGTCCAGCAGGGTCAGCCCTGCTGCTCTCCAGGCTCAGATGCTTTCTCTGGACACCAACACCATCCCACCTGCACCTGGGGGGAAATGCTGGGGGATGTGAGGGGTGATGGGGCAGCATGGGGCATGTTCCTGCCCTGCAGGCAGGGAGTGCAGGTGGCTGGGCACCATGCTGGGGGCTCAGCAAAGGCAGGACAGGCACAGCGGAGCAAAATCCCAGGAGGACAGCTTTGCTCAGCGCCTGCCTCCAAAGGGTTAAGCAGCTTACACCAACCACCCTGGAGCCCAGGTCTGCTTTGCCCCCTGGTCTCCTTCACCCTCCGAGGGCCGGGCTGGTGCCAAAGTCGGAACCTGCTAATCAGCAGCTCCCAGCAGCGGCAGCGCTCCGTCTGCCTTGACTCCTGGCCAAGCGCGGCCGAGCCTGCCGGCGCAGGAATGTGTGAGAGCCATGTGTCACTTCTCCAGACTGTGGGAAAGTGCTGCTCCAGTGAACTCACAGCAGCTGCCCTGCCCCAGCCCGGCCGCCCCGCCGGAGAAACAGGAGCCGAGGCTGCAGCCCTTGGAACAGCGGTTTGCTCCCGCTCCTTTCCGTGAGGATCTGCTGCCAACCCCCAGCCCTGCGGGTGATGAAGAACATCTGAGCTCCCAACGCCTGCCATGGCCACCACGGATGGGGAAGGGAAGGCTGCTCTCCTATTTTTCCTTTAGAAAACAGTTTTTTCCCTCAACTTTTTTTTTGTTGGTTGGTTTTTTGTGGGATTTTTTCCCCTAAATGAAGGGTGTGGGGGGTGTTGACAGCAGGCTAAGCAGCCCAGGGAGCTGGGAGCTGCCCCCACGCCGTGGCTCGCACCACCTGGCACTTGTACAAGACTCTTCATCTTCAAAGCCCTTGGCAGACAATGGTCCCTTTCAGGCCCGCGGTGCCTGGAGCAGGCCAGGGCCCTGGCTGTGGTCAGTGTGCCCGGCATGGGGCTCACCCCAGCTCCCCACAGAGACATACCAGCCCCCAGCTGCAAGGGGAAGGCAGGAGATGCTGGGTGCTGGGGGGGCTGCTCCTCTCCAGCATCCTCCTTCCAGGCATTGCAGCAGCCATCAGCATCTCCCAGAGCGGCTCGGTGCTGAAGGGGTTGTCGGCAGCCTCGCTGCGGGAGCCCCTGTGCTGCCAGCTCCAACCTCACACAAAAGCCAGACCAAGTGGAATAGAGGGTGGGGAGCAGCCCATCCCCTTTTTACCCCCAGCCCCCTGCCAGGGGATTAATTGCTGGCCTGGGGAGTAGGAGAACCAGGCTGGGCTTGGCAGGAGGGCAACAAGGCAAAGCGCTGAAGCGGCACATTCGGTGGCCGGCTGGTGCCCCAGCGCCTGCCGCCAGCCCTCCCCAGCTCCTCCTTGCCCTGCTGGCCCCAGCCCATCAGGCTCTGCAGACAAGCATCTATTTCTGCCCTCATTTTCATCTCCTTCTCCTAAGCCTGCCGCTGGCTCTCGTTAAAGCTGCTTGCTGGGGACTCATTAACTTGGCAGGCTCAGTGAACTCAGATCAATTAAAATAAAGCTTCTTAGCTTCTCTGCCCTCTGCTTTGCTGCAATGTTGCCCTGGTTTTCTAGTCCTGTCCACCACCTAGACCAGGCAGAATGAGCATGATGGTCCCTGACCTGCAGCACATCCTGGAGGTGTGCTGCCAGCCCCAGGTCCATCTCTGTCACAGCTCCTGGCCCACATTAGCACCAGCGACCAGGTACCCTCTCTGCTCTTGGGGAGCAGGGCTGGTGAGAGCCTGTTCTAGAGGAAGCCACAGGTCCCATCAGGGCAGCTGAGGCATTATAACAGCGTGGCTGCAGTCTGAAAATTTGCTTTGGTTTTTAGACACTTTGTCCAAGAGATACTGATGTGGCCTCTGTTCTGTGCAGCCCCTGCTAATATAGCCAGCCATGGTGCTTCTTGCTGGGTCCAGCGCTGAGCTTGTCCCTGCAGACCCCAAATGACATCTCCCACCTGGTCCCTCTAAATTAAAAGTGGTGCTCAGGACATGCTGCTTGGCCAGATGCCCAATTCACCTGAGATGCAATTCCATAGCTCTTGCTGTTTTTAGCCGAATGTTATGATGGGTCTATTGCCAACAATAGCTTTAAGGGGTAAGAAGAAAGGCAGAGCCACTCCTTTTTCCCAAAAAAAAGTTCTCTGGGTGTCCTGCAGCCAGTGGAGACCTGGAATATACCTGATACTGCCTTGCCATTGACTTCTTCATGACTCCAGTCAGCCTGCAGTGAACCCTTTGCTATTTCAGAAACCTTTGGAGAGTGATGCTGACTGCCTGCTCAGAGCTACACAAATTCAGGTGGCCAGGCAGAAGAGAAGCTTGGGCTTTCAGCCCCTTCTAAACCTGTTGACAAAACCCAAACAAACAAAAGCTCCAATAAAATTAGTTTCATCCCTGCAAATTGGGAGTCTGCTGCAGACAGACAAACACTGATATTAGTGGGTACAAAATGAGGCCACGAGGTGTTAGAGACCATGGGCCAAGCCAAACATTGGATGTGAATGTTTCCAGGCTCTGGGAAAACTCTGACCCAGGCACTGGCTGGACAGGGTGGCTCAGGCTTATCTCTGAGAACCGAGAACGGCAGCATGGCCTCTCTGGCCCTCAGCTGTGGATGAGCTCCAGCACAGGGGGAGAACCTTGGGCTCCAGAGCCACACTGGCACATTTTTCACTGCTTGGCCACAACTGTGATGGCTCCCAGGGTTTCTCACTGCGAGACCAACGTCCAACGTGTCACCTGCTGTGGGGCCAAGCTGTGTCCCTCCTCTAAGCAGAGGCAGACCCTGCCTGCAAGCTGTGCCTGCCACTGCTGCTTGCCTGCAAGTATCCCCACACGGCCTCTCAAGAGAAGAAAATGTTTGCTGTTGGTGTTAGGCGTAGACCTAAACTCCTCGCCTGAAAGCCCTTGAAGTGGGGCAGCTTGCATGAGGAGGAACTGAACTTGGAAGCTCGGGGTCAGCAGTTTCTCCTTGCCAGAACTGAGCAAGAAAAGCAAACAGCTCCTGCAGCCCTTCTCTGGTTTGGGTTTTGTTACACTTTCCAAACACATCAGTCAAATATTCACAAAGGATCATCCAAATCTTTCCAAAGGCTGCAAGCTCGGTTTCAAAAGAGCACTTGCCTTCTTGACACTCTGCAAAGGTTTAATTGCACTGGAAGGAGGAAGAAATGTGGAGTATGAGCTTTAACCAGCCCTCTGTTATGGCAGCAAATCTCTTTAGTGTTGGACTGGCTCCCTTTCAAAGGCAGGTAGGGCTCCCCTTCTCTGTCTGCTCTGTCTCTCCTCAGTGAATCACTGGACCATGTATGCATGTATATAAGTGCTAATGACCGTGTTTACATACCAGGTATGTTTGCTGGACAACATTTGAATCTCAGGGGATGCAAAGTTGGGAAGAGTGAATTAGCTTGCTTAATGCATTCGTGAGGAGCCTGGCAGCACCCAGGGTCACCAACATCCCATCAGCCACTGGCTCTGCCCGGCCAAGCTGGGCAGAGCCATCCCATGAGAAAGGCAATGGCCTTGTGTCTGCAGAGAGCAGCCTGCAGTGGCAGCTGAAGGCTTGGAAATTAGGGGCAAGGAGAAGGCAGCTGATGGATAGCTTGTCATTTCATAACTCAGGAGTTTGGGGATGCTAGAGGTTGTCAGGAGCTCTAAAGATGAATTAGCCACTCCTCAAAATTGTTTATCAAGGGCCTTCTAAGTGCTTTCTCAGCGATAACTAAATACCCATCCCCTACCAGGGAACTAAGAAGTGGTGCATTGTGCATGCAGGGGCTGAGCTACAGCACAGATACGTGGTGGAGCTGCTCGCTGTGTGTGTGCAAGCCCATTTTTCACTCTAAATCTCTCACAAATGATCCTACAGCTTGCCCCAACCCCACCACTCTGCAGTGTGCCCTGGCTGGCTTTGGCACAGCACCAGTGTCCTATAGCTGGCTGCCAGTGTAGCTCCCCTCCATCCTCTGGTGCATACTTGGGGCTGTCCCCTCACTGCTGGAGGTGCCCGCCTGGCCCTGCAGCTGAAGGTAGGGCATGGAGCCCATCCCCACAGCTCCCTCCCTTCTAGCCAACTGGGAGGCAGAGGTCTTGGCAGGCAGGGCAACAGAAATGCCGAGAGGGAATCGCCGTCGGGCTGAGGGGTCTGGCAGCTTCCCCTCTGCTCTGACCTTTGCTGCTGAGCACTCGTGGGGCCCGTTGGGGTAACGTTTCTCCTGGCTGCTGATCCCTGCTTAGCGGGCACATTGCTGGGATGGCAGAACCATCCCAACCTCTTGACTCCCAGCTCAGCCCACAGCTCAAATTCAAGGCACCTGCTGCCATAAGGCAGCTTGGGAAGCACGGCCAAGGGGCTCTTGTGATTTGAAGCCCCAGCAAAGAGCTCAAACCTCCTACAAGTTGTTCCTCTGCTGCCATGCATGGCATGGGGAGTGCAAGGGGTGGCAAACAGGACTGCAGGTCCCGCAGCACCTTGGCTACCCTGAAACTGCAAAACTCAGGTGCCTGGTAAGACACTCATAGGAGCCTGGCTGGGAGTGGGGGTCCTGCACCCAGGGGCAGAGCTGCCACCTCTCCCTGCAGCCCTCACACTGGGTGGCTGTCCTCAGGGGAAGGGACTATGTCCCCCCTCAGCCCCACAGGTTTCCCCGGTGTCAGGGCTGTGTCACCAGTGTCAGCCTCCTGTCGCCGCTGGCCCTGGGAGAGGTCTGGGGGTCACCATCACTCTCCCACTGTGACAAGGGAGGGGAAGGATGCTGTGACCAGGTCCCCACCCTACCATGTCCTGGGAGCTCTCACCAATTTGGAAAAGGAGGGACTTTGGTTAATCTGGTCAGAAATAACCATTATAGCCAGAAGTTTTGTTTTTATAAAATATTTCCTACACTAGTTTGTAATTTATTTTCAAAAGGANTTAATTTACTTATTTTAATTTATTATTTATTTATTATCTTTTCAAAGATCTGGTTTTATTCAAATACTAGTGTGATAAAAAACAAAAGCTGTTTTGTGCTCGAAAGCTTTACCCTAAGCCAAATGCTTTCTGCAACAACTATTTTTTTTAATACTGAAAAATTTTCAATCAAAAAAAGTTCTTTGATACTATTTTTTTTTCCTCGATCTTTGGTCCTATCTTTAATCTAAAAATGTTCCAACAAATCATTTGCAATAATTGTCTTCCTTGGAAATATGAGAGCACCAGCATGCATGGGAGCTGGGCGTGGAAGGAAAGCCAAGACAGTGGGGCTATAGCTCGGCTACCTTCAATCAGATACCTCCAGGGGAAGGCAAGGAAGGAGGAAGACTTTAATGAATTAGTCCTGGGCACTCTGGAGCATTTCCAGTTTGCAAATTACCAGTGCTTTATTAGGCTCTAATTCAATCTGCTCCAGGGCACTGCTTGAAAAAGCCTGTTTGAAGAAGAGTGGTGGGGAGTGTCCTGGTGTGGGGCTGGTGCATGGTCCATGATGGTGCATCCTGGCCAGTGTCTTCCCTGGGTGGGGTCCATTCCTGATTCCCTACCCTGCAGGGGAGGGAAATGTGACCCCAGGATTGCTGGAGATCCCTGATTGCATTAAGTGCTCCCACGGCATGATAAACCCCGTGAGAAGAGCCTCAGAGTGGTTTAGATCCAGTCAGAAGGGGATGAGCTCTTTGTGGAGTGTGTGAATGTGTGAATGTGCAAATGTGCTCCTGCTGCACACCCACACCTCTGCCAGCCTCGGGACACCCAAACCCACCCATCTTGCCATCCAGGAGAGCTCACTGCCACAGGTAAGGGCTCACTGTGTCCCTGCTGTGGGGACAGTGCTCCCAGTACTTTGTGGGCACCACCTGCAAAGCCACAAGCCCCTGCAGTGCTGCACAGCAAGGGTGGGGGACACAGTGTCTGTGTCCCAGCTAGGCATGCGTAAGTCTTTATATGTGTACATATGTGTGTGTCTATAGGACTAGGTTTGCTGGAAATCTGGATCTTTTTGGCAGCAATGGCTGGGTGTGGGGCCAGGGGAGCCTGCTCCATCCCAGCACAGGCAGGACAAGGTGCCCAAGCCTGCTCTGGAAGATAGAAGAGGCCGAGAAGACCAGCTGACCTCCTCACTTCTCCCCATGGGGTACACCAAAAGCCTCCCAGGGCCATTTATGGCCTCTGGGGACTCCTCCAAGGACCTGCCAGGTAAAAGGGAGTTTTCCAACCCAGTTGGTCAGGGATTGCATCCATCCCCAGCATGGAGGTCTGGCTTGCACAGACACATGTGCACACACAGCCTGCAGCCCTTCAGCAGAGACCTTGTGCCAGTGGGGTCCACAGTACCCCAGCTTCCCAAAACTCCCCCCTCCCTGTAGGAGTTGAAAAAGCAGTCCTTAACTAAAGTGTGGCAAGTTTGGGCTGTGGCTAAGAGCCTACAGCACGGGCAGAGCTTGACACAAAACTAGTTCTGGCTGTCATCCAGCAGCATCTCACCCACCATGAAGGGTGTTATCAAACATTGTCACCCACGGAGGTGTTCTGTCCCTATCAGTGTGACTCCTTGGTTTAAAATTGGGCAATTTTCATGGAAGAAGAGAAAAAAAGGAGTGAGATCCTACATGGTAACTAATAAAAAGCACAAGACTGGAAAACCCTGCCCCTAAACCCTACAAAAGGGTTGGTCTTGGCTCTTTTCTCCCTGCACATGGCACAGTGTCCCTGAGCCTTCAGAGTTCACTTCTGAGAATGAAACGCTCTGGCAAACAGGGTGAAAGGAGAGGGTGGAGAAGTGGGAATGAAGAGGATGAATGGGAGGTATCCAGCCCCGCTCTTATCTGATGGCTGCTGAGTGAGGCATGATGAATTCCCCAGCAACAGGTCTGTTTTGTCAGGAGGCCTCTTATCAGATGGCACAAGCACAGTGGTCTGGCCACGGCCATTAATCACCCATCAGCAGCTTTCCTCCAAAGAGAAAAGTTATTGCCCCCTCTTTTTCCCTGTTGACGTGCTCCCAGAAGCTGCAGGGAGAAACCTTCACCCAGCCAAAGCCCACCCTCCTCTCAACTCCCGCCCTGCTCTCAGAGAAGCACAGGAGATGCCCCATGCTGGGGATGCTGGAGAACCCAGCACCCTCAGCTAAGGTAACGGGAGGGGTGGGAATGCAAACCATCCTATTCCCACCAACCTGTGTTCAGTGGACAGGGACAGATCCCTGGGGACTTGCTGGTCCCCATCCCTGAGCTGTAAGGAGTGGTGTGGGCCAGAAGAGAGGGGCATGGGGCAACATGGACTTGCTGACAGCTCCTCTCCTCGCCTCTTCTAGCACAACAGAAGCTGAAGAGCCTCCAGCTTGGCCTCGCTGATGCTAGGGCCTTCAGGGAGCAAGTTTGTCTCTCCCACCAAACCACGAGACCTGGCACCCCCCTTGCCTGCGCTCCCTAATCCCCAGCCCACTGCTCCATCCTCCCTGCCCAGCTGCTGCCAGGGGCTGAGCAGGGCTTGTCTGCAACTGGTGGTGGGTGATGGGCTCTGCAAGGCGAGACAATCCCCACGTGTCAGCATGATGGCAAACTGGAGGGAAATGCTGGATATCAACTCAAACATGGGCACAAATCAAATCCGAGCAGGGGGAAACAGCGTCTCTGAGACGTTCACGAATGAGGGTGGCCTTTGAGAGGCAGCAGAGATGGGAGGCCAGGGGAGAGGGAGCAGAGGATGCTCAGGCAGGAGGTGAAGGATAGACTGTGTCCCATCTGGCTATAAGCACCTGAGCAGGACCAAGAGTGGCTGCAACCTGGCTCCTCAGCCTGAGGAGTCACTGATCCCCAGGGACACCTTCACACAACAGGCAGCTGCCCCTGTGCAAGTCCTTCTGTGGGCTTGGAGTGTGCAGGGTGACAGGGTCTGGCTTTGGGGTCAGGCTGTCTGGAAGCAGAGCAGGAATGCTCCTGCTCCTCTGCTCTGTGGGGTGCAATTGAAGTGAGATGTCTGTCCCTGGCCCTGGCCACAGTGGGATCCGCAGGCTGGAAAATTTCAGTCAGGAGGAGAAAGGAGTGGGGATTGGAGCCAAGAGCTGCCGGCAGCAGGTCAGTGTCCTCTTCTTTCCAGGGCTGCTGGAGGAGCCGTCTGGGTGCTCTGGGTCTGGTGCCATCAGCATATGGGTGACATTTGTCTCTCGGTCACACTTTCCGCGTGCCCAGATGGTGCAAAGTCCTTGCTGTCTCTGTGTCAGATGAGGCACGGGATGGGGATGCCAGCTCAGAGGCTGACACTGAAGTCAGGGTGGCCATGGGGCCATGTGTGAGGGTCAGGCAGGACGGGGGGTGCCACGTGCGGCTCCTGTCTCAGGGAGCTGTTCACATTCTCCCTCCTGGGAAGTTTTAAACCTTATAATCTTTTTTTTTTGCAAATGGGCCAAGGAAGGTGTTTTCACTCCCCCAGCAGTCATTTTTCTTTTCCTTTTTCTGTGCAACCTCACATGGGACTGCTGCAGCAGTGGGACACTCTGGGATGGGATTTCTTGTCACCTTTAAGGGGGGCTACTGACATAAAATCCATTCTGGAAAAGCAACAATCCTTCACTCAGAGGCTGGCTGGAGGTGAGGTCCATCTCTGCACAGTTGCGATCTGTTTGCTCAGCTCCTGGGGCGTCCTGGGTTGTGCTGGCAGGGGCCATCCCTGGGGCCTCCCCTGTGCCATGCAAACATGACATCACAAGGAGGGGAAAAAGCCATGAATGAGGGAGTTCATGGCAGTGAGTAATGGAAAGCAGTTGTCCCTTGTAACGTTGCCTGGCCATAAAATGTCAGATAGATGTGAAAGTTATAAATACATCAGGGAGCAAATAATTCCAATGTGGCATTAACTCCTTGTTTCAGATGTGCTGCTTACCTCCTTGGAAGCTCCCAGCACTGGGGAGATGAGCCAAGAGTGACCTGGGGGCAGGACCCAAATGTGTGCAAATCCTTCACCAGTAAGTGGTGATCTGCTGCTGGCGGGTGTTTGGTTGGGTTGGGTGCTCACAGGGGGTTCCAGATCTGTCCAGTGCATTGCTGGATCTCATGGGTTGGATGTCAGAGTGTGCTGCTGTGTTGAAGGATGGTCTGTGCCCCATTGTGTGGTTAGCTAGGTGAGAGCCAAGGGCAGACACGTGCCCAGCTGTGCTGACCATGGGAGGCAGCCACAGAGGACGCAGCCCATGAGGTCTTAGGGGGAGTTCTAATGGCAGAGATTTTCTCAACACATGGGAGGAATAGCCCCCTCTCAGCTATACAGCGGAGCACCATGGATGGATGTGTTCATGTACCTCCCAGGGAACACCCGTTGAAGGAGGAATAAGAAAAGTCCTGAAGACCCCAAGTCCAGCCACCATTATTCAAAGGGCACTGGCACAGCCATCTAGCCAAGGACTTAGGAAGCACAGCATCCCCTCAGTACCAAACCCATGCACCCATCCCAAAGCAAGGGGCTGTGTGAGTGCTCAGGAGCAACAGCCAGAGCAGGGTCCCTGCAGAGGACCAGCACTGGCAGAGGGGCTGGGGATACCCCCCTCAGTGCCAAGAAGTTGCACTCCAGTCACTTGCCGTTGTGGTAGGACGTCAGAAATTTCCCCAGTGTATATATCTGTATATATATTCATACATCCATACATGGCTGTAACAGTTGAAGCAGACCCTGGATCCTTAGAGAACATTCCTGAGAAACCTCTCGCTTCTGCAGTGCCAAGACTTCAGAGCATGGTCTCAGAGCTCCAAAGGTACAGCTCGAGGGTGAAACACAAGCCTGGGCAAGGAATTCCTGCAGGAGGGTTTTTCAGAGAAGGGCAAGATGCAGAGGAGAAGGAGGACTCGGAGGAACAGGTGCAGGCGGTCTTGCAATACCCGTGTCTACAAATACACTAGTGGAAATAGTGAGAGGAGCAGAGAGCAATGATGCAATAAATCTTTTAAAAGAAACAATAAGACCAGGACAGCTGGCATAAAGAGGAGCATGTTCCCTTGGCTACCAGTGACTTTAGGAATGAAAAAAGTGGAATGAGGGACAACATAGCGGCAGGGGAAAAACAGTGATCCCAGAGAAATTTAAATCCTGGGATCCTGAGAAAGATTCCTGGGCAAACTGGGTGCTTTTCAAAAGCCTTGAAGGAGAGGTAGTCTCTGTCTAGGACAACATGTAAGGACAAGAAATGTCAGACGTTGCTGTGCTTGAGCAAAACTTTGAAAGAACAGCAAATACATGAAATTTGGGGTGTATTGAAGAGAGATGGGAGGAGAGGCTGCTGAGTGTGCAAGCATTGAGGAAAAACACTCATCTGAGATCCCGTGGCTGCTTCATACATGGGTGTTTCTTTCCAAAACTCATGGGTTTTGTGCCTAACCTTCAGTCCCCAGTGCCTTCACCAGATAAGTTTCCCACTGCTCTGATACCCGGCTCCATCCTCGGCCCACCAGCTGTCTTGGGCTGAGTGTTCACTCTGTGGAAATCTATTTCCTTCTCTTTCCAGCTGTGAATTTTCTACTTTTTAGTTCCTTTGCATTGCCTTCTTGGTCTGGTGCCTCAAGAGAAACTAGCAGAGGCTCCCGTGGGCACCCTGAGCACTCCCTTCTCCTATTCATCACCCCTTTCCAGCACAGAATGAGAAGCAGCTTCCCCCCAGGCTGCCCCCGTGTATGCCTCCAGCTTGTTCTCTTGGCTACGTTTCAGTTGAGGAGCATGCTGGAACGCTGAAGCCGTGGTAATGAGTAACACACTTCTTCAATGGGACAATGCTTCCCGAATGCACCGTGCTTTACAGCTACCATAAATAATGAAACCAGTATTTGTAAACTATACTTTAAGGAATCCATTCTTTTCCAGAGATTTCAAAAGCATGTCATTTTCCAGATTGTGAAGTTTGCCAGCTCATCTATTTTTAGAAATTCTCACTCTACTGATGTGGTCAAGACAGTCCTTAAACAGAACAGGGTGGCTGCGTGCCTCGAAGGTATAAACAGCCAGACATGTGATGGGAAATGCTTCGGAGGTGAGCGTGGCAGACTCAGAGATATCAAAGTTGTTGGGTGGTGAAACTGCAGAGACAGATCAGCGTGCAGGCTGGAGAAACAGGCACGGAAAAACATCTTGAAAGTGACTTTTCTCGGAGATCTAGAGAGTCCTTAAAGTAGTGTCACGTCCCAGGAAATGAGACAAATCCCTCAGAAAACTGGCTGCACGGCCTCAGCCAGCACCAGCACTTCCTTGGAAACCTTAATTTATGTAAACATGAAAGTGGGGGGAGAAAAGCCAAAAAAAGCCAAAGCAGCCAGGTTGTCTGTGAGGCTCCTTTGCAGCATGCATCTCTGCCAGACCCACCTACCCCCTTGGACTGCTTCTCTAGCATCTCCCCATCCTCATCTCTCAGCTACAGCAGAGCCCTGAGGGCTGCCTGCAGGACAGCCCTGCTCTGTGCAAGAGCAGCCCTGTAGTTGTGATAAGGGAAAACAAACCCACACCTGAAGACATCCCAATATTTGATACCTCCCAAACTTGGTAAGGTCATGGATGGAGCTGGCTGTGGCGGTGTCCTTTCTTCTGCCAGCTGGTTGCCTCCTCACCTCCAGTTCCACACAGCACAAGCTGGATGAAGTTGCTGGGACTTAGATGCTCTTTGTGGCTTCTGTTCCTAACTTGTATAATATAAAACAAAGTTTTTACTGCATTTAACATTTCAAAGGCATTGTTCTGTCCTAAGTGACAAATTTCCTTCCTGCGTGCATGCTTTTTTCCTGTTTAAGGGCTGACTTGTATTTTTTCCTTAAAATAGACATATATATTTATTTGGATACTAGATAAAAAAAACTGGGTCATGCCTTGCTGCTGTTAACTTCTCATTTGGATTAAGATCGTGGATTTCAAATATTTCTCTATGTATTTTATTTAAAAGTTCATGCCTTTATCTTTCACTTTTCATGCTCAGATTGTGACTGTTCACCATGTAAACAGTTGGCCTCACAGCAGAGGGATTCCTCCTGCTCTGTGATGAGGATGAGACCTTGGCCCGGTACGAGATGCACTGGCCAAGCTCCATGGGAAGGGGACTTTCTGTGCAATTTCAGGTCCCCTCTTGGCCACAGACAGCGCCCTGTCCCCATCTGCAACTCTTCTCAGGTGCTCCCAAGAAAGATGAAGAACCCCCCAGGCTGTACAGGACCAGTGCTACCTCGGCAGCAAGGTCCCCCCTGACTCCTACAGGTACTTAAATTGCATTTTGACCTTCTCTTCACTGTGTCTCTTTTGTCTCTCATTGCAAGGTTTGCATGGCCAGACCCTTCTTTTGGAATCTCGCTGTGTCCCTACATCCTTCTCCAGGTGCCAATTCCAGCATTGATCACCATGTCCTTATGGCTCTCCCACCCTGCTTGTGGTTCTCCCAAAGCTGCATGACTTCTTATACCCGAGCTGGGGCTTTGATCCAAGATGTTTTCCAGGTCTTCCTTTGAGTCATGACTTTCCTGGGCACTGCTGGCCTCCTGCTGAGCATGCATTTGCTGGGGACCTGTTAGGTCTGGCTGTGACTCCATTCCTGGCTGCATGGGGTGAGGTGCACACCAAAGAGCAGCCCCTCTGCCTGTGCTTTCAGATAAGTGGAAGACCAAGTAAAGGTGACCAACACCTTGTAGGTGGGGACAACCCTGCACCAGGGACGCCAGGCTTCTGTGGCAGATCAGACATGGGCAGAGCTAACACAAGAGTTTGCAGCTACCTTGCAGAGGTCACCCCAGTTCCGCTCCAAGCTGCCCAGCCAGGACAGGAGGCAGCAACCCACAAACACCTCCCTGCATCCCAACATCCTCTCAAATCTGGCTTTTTCAAACCACTAGACTCCCATGGAACCTGGCCCTGCTCCAAGGTTCACATGGGTGGTGGTGGGGTGGGAGGAGGAGGGAAGCAGCGAGCAATCCATAACCTTTGTAGCACTCTCAAGAGCAGCTGTCTGGCAAATGTCAAACACTGTCTAGGGCTATTTTGGGTACTTTATTTTTATAAAGGATGCTTTGAGGTGGGGGAAGGGCACAGAGAAGGTTTTTTCATTGCCAGCACCTTTAAGAATACAACCCCAGGAAGGAAAGTTCAAGGACACTCCTTGGTCATGTGGCTGATGTCACATCCTGTTGGAGTGTCCCTATAGGTTCTCAGACAGGCAGGACATCAGAGAAGGGCCTTGGATTGTCCTGTGACTCAATGTCCCCAGAAGGATCCTAAGTCTGTTGGGATTTTGGATGAAGTCATGAAGGTGGTTCATGCTGTGGAAACAATCTCGGCATGCACCATCACTGCAAGGGGGACCAATACCCTATGATGCCCAGCTCCCCAGGAGGACTCCTGGGTCAGAAACCAGTGGCCTTTAAATGCCCCTTCTAAGGACTCTCATAAATATAGTTTAATCCTCAATATTTTCCACTACTGTCCCATGGGGGCCAGTTGGCCAAAACCCCAAGAGCTCTCAGACTCCTCCACTTTCAACAGAGCTAAGACCCGAAGCCAAGATATTACACAAGGAGGAGCAGAGCATCTTAAGATCCTTTCCTGAAAGATTATATGGAGCATAACTGGAATATCCAGCAGGAAAAAGTTCCTGTTGACAGAAGAGATGTTCTTCCAAGAGTGGAAATGGTTACAGAAAGTCAGTGTATTGGTCTTTGCAAACTTTTCTTCTAGTGAGCCTGGAAGATAAAGTCACTCTCATTTGTAGTAGTTAGAGAGCCCAGTCCCTCCACGACACGCCTCTTTATTAGAGACAAATCCAGCATGGAAGTAGGAGAAACAACCCCTCAGTATTTTTTTGCTATAAAATGTTACATGGTGTGTTTAGTGTTTTCAGACTAGCTGGGCCTGATCCATCTTAGGATCAAACTAGGATCAAAATCCCTGCTGGGATCTCAGAGCCGTCAGTGGCTAATTGTGAGAGTACCAGAAAAATATGGTATCCCAGCCCAGCAACCACAGCACTCATCTTCTCGAGGGACAAAGGAGGAGCGGGGGGCTGCAGCCCAGCTATCCCACCCCAGAAAAATGCTGATGTGAATAACTGGAGGCAGTTGTGTGAGCATCTGGAAGTTAGCACAGAGATGAGTAATACCTGACATGGCTTTGTCAAGAATGAGACACGTCAGGCCAATTTAATTTCCTTCAGCAGCAGGGTACAACGAGCCTGCAGATGGTGGCTGTGGGACAGGAGCCCTGGGCAGGCACTGGGTGCTCTGCTCACCCTGCCCGTGGGGTGGGGGGCCAGGGCCAGGATGGGTGCAGAGGGAGCAGGGAGGGAGGGGGATGGCTTGTGAAAGCACCTCTCAATGGCTCACTGTGGGGCTGGAAAGCTGCTATTGAGTGCTGCCATTAACAGCCAGCACAGAGAAACAGAGAGAGTATTTATTAAATTTGCATGCCACAGAAGGCTGGGGCTGCAGACAGAAAAAGGATTGTGGCAAACTGGAGAAATGGGATGAAAAGCTGGGAGGAGGCTGAAGGAGGGGGGGGGGGAACGTGCTGTGGCATGCTCCTGTGAGAAGGGACATGGGGAGGGTAAGATGTGTCCTGGGCTGTTGCCACCTCCAACTGCAGCCCTGGAGCTACAGAGGGAGCCCTGAGAGATGCTGCTGACCATGCAGACACAGACAGGAGAGGTTCCTGTGCACAGAGCCCACAGTGCCAGGGCACCCATGGGCACCCACCACATCTTGGCTGGAGTGGGCCAGACCAGCTGCTCTTGGCCAAAGCTCTGGCACACGTGACGTGACATGCGATTTATACGCCTTTAGTTCACAGCGCTGTGGTCTGAGCTATTTCTGTATTAAACCCAGCAGAAGCTGTCAGCACCAGCCGGGAGCCTCCCTCACAAAGGGCAGTGCAGGCAGGGTATAAACCAGCAGCATCCAAAACCCGCCTGCACTGGTCCCAGACACCTCATCCCATTGCAGCGAGAAAAGGCACGTGTAGAGCAAAAACCTGATGCCCAAGCTGCTATCTGCAAATGCTGCAATAAGGTATGACTTAAAATTAGCTACTGTAAGTCATGGTGCAAAACGAAACAGGAGGAAACGTGTCTGCCCCCAGCCCCTGCCTGCAATGGGAGGAGGATGCTGAAGAAGGTGAGGCTGCAGGGAAGCTGGGCACCCCACAACTGGGAACCAGCAGAAGCTGTGGGGCAGCTCCTTCACCCATAGCACCTCCAAACAGAACTGGAAAAGGGATAACTTCTGTCTTTGTCAGTCTGCGGACCCAGCATGGAAACAGCCCCCTGGATCCTGTTTTCCCATGCTCCAAGAAGAATGTAAACCCTTTTAAACAAAACCCAAACTTTTTAGCAAAGGAATAGAAGAAAGAAAAAAGAAACCGAACAGCCCAAACAGTTAATTTGTGGCGAACTCCAGCAATCCTCAAATTTAACAAGAGGGAAGCCCTGGAGTAGCACTGAGACCTGCTGCTGGTTCAGTTCTCCGGTGGGATGCGACTCCCTTCTTGCCACTTGGAGAGAATGTAACTGTCCTCAGACTGTCCCCTCAGTTCTGGGGTGGTGGTTGGCCCCATCCCGAGCCACCATGGCCCTGTGAGGGCTAGTGCCGAGCGCTGAGAGCAGGACCTTGGCTTGGTGATGGGTTGGGGTCACCAGGGGAGGCCGAGGCAGGGCAGGAATTTGCCGTCTGCCTGGCTGGTCCCCCACCGGTGGGGCCATGTGGCTGCCCTGTGCCGGGTGGTGATGGGGGAATCAAAGGAAGGCTTTGAAAGCTGGCGTGTGACGGGGCGTCCCCCCGGGGAGCGGGGCGGCAGCGAGCGCGTGTGTCTGCGAGCGGCCCTGGCCGGCCGCCACGCTCCCTTCCGCTTATTT
The DNA here is from genome assembly GCA_013401335.1 of Brachypteracias leptosomus. Classification (NCBI taxonomy): domain Eukaryota; kingdom Metazoa; phylum Chordata; class Aves; order Coraciiformes; family Brachypteraciidae; genus Brachypteracias; species Brachypteracias leptosomus. Next base: position 119,132 of record VYZX01011222.1, on the reverse strand, counting down.
ACCGAGGTTTATCAGGGGCTGCGGGCTGAGATAAAGTTTATGGAAATAAAAGGCGTCTCCAGCAGGCCAGGGCGAGAGCAGGGCCTGCCGTTGCTTTCCCACACTGATTAGGATCTGGGCAGGCTTCGGCGCTCCAGATCTCCGATGAAAGCAGCGGGACCGGCAGCGCTTCCCTTCCTGTCCCCGACTCGGGGCCAGAGGCAGCGAGAGGTCAGAGCACTTCATGCTGCACATCACACAGCCTGCACCGTGCTTCTCACGCTGCGCACCGGCAGCGGGCACCATGCCAGGCACCTTGCCATGGGCACCCTGTGCTGCACACTGAGCACCATGCTGGGCACCATGCCCTGCACACCCTGCACACTGTGCACTACACACTGGGCACCATGCCGGGCACCAAGCTGTGCACACCCTGCACTGCACAATGTGTACCACGTACTGGGCACCATGCCAGGCACTATGCCATGCACACCCTGTGCTGCACAATGTGCACCATGCACTGGACACCATGCTGGGCACCATGCTGTGCACACCCTGTGCTGCACAATGTGCACACACTCCAGGCACCAAGCTGGGCACCATGCTATGCATGCCCTGCACTGTACAATGTGCACCATGTACCGGACATCATGCTAGGCACCATGCCATACACGCTCTGTGCACCATGCACCAGCCAACATGCTGTGCACACTGCACTGCACACTCTGCACCATGCACTGGGCATCACACCATACACACCATGCACTGTGGACCAGGCATCTGGCACCATGTCATGCACACTGGGCCCTATACACTGTACCCCCACACTGAGCATCACATCATGCACACCAGGCATGAGGCACTCCACACTGTGCACCCCAAACTGGGTATTACCCCAACTCCCTGCACTCCTGGGACCTGGGGAAGGAGCTACAGCCTTTCCATTTGAAGGAGATCCTGCGTGTAGGGCAATACTAGGGCAAGGCATCTGGGCGGAATGCAGCTGGGGCAGGACTGGGTCTGTCCCCTGCGGAGGCGGCTCGGTCCCTGCCCTCGCTGGCTGCCGGCCCCATCCCTGGGACACTGGCCAAGGCCACGGCCCCTTTCCGCTGATTGTTTGGTGATGGCAGGGCCGTGGCTTCCTCCCGGTCATGAGTCTGACCCTTGCCCTGGTGTCAGTGCCAGGGCTGGTGCCTCAATCCCTGCCGAGTGTGAGCAGGAGGCTGGTACTTCCAGGGCAGATGGGCTCTGGGGAACAGTCTCCTGCAAATGGTACCTCCAAAATTCACTGGGCTGCATTGCTGGGCAGAAATGCTCAAGCAGATGAGGAACAAAACCCAGGCAGCATTACTGGCTGGAAAACAGGAGTCTGATCTGAGTGCCGCTGGGGTTAGGAGGAATCTGGGAGATGGCAGTAACAGGAGGCTCCATCCCCCAAGTGCTGCTGGGCTTGGAAATGTTCAGTTAAGTGTGGTTTTGTGGGGGGTGGTTTTATTGCCCCTTTTCACCTCCAGCACTCTCTGGAAGAGGTGCTGGGAACTGAAACACTTAAAAGCAGCTCGAGATGAAACCTCAAACCGCACAAATTGCACTTGGTCTGGGGTTTTCTTGCAAGCTCGAAGTGCCGGCTGGGTCCTCAAAGGAGCCGTGAATCCCTGAATGAAGCTAGCTTGTAGCTCATGGTTTGCAAGAGAAATACAACTCCTCCTCCCTGCCTCCTGCTTTCCTCTTATGGACTGCTTCTCTGCCTGGAGAAATCAGGTGGATGCTCAGAGATGAACCTCACTCCAGGTGGTGCAGGATCCCCATGCAGACCCCCTGGCTCCCCAGCGGTCTCCTCCACCACCACCCTCTGCAAACCAGTGGGGAGGGCTCTTTCCTTTCTTGCAGCGAGTGTCAAGATTTATGGGGCGCTGGCACCACATCAAAAGCAAATTCAGTCATTTACAGTAAAATCAAAGCAGGCAGAACAATGAATATGAGGTGAGGTTAAAACACCTTGTTACAGGAACAAATTGTGCAGTTGACATCAAAATAATGGAATTTATGTCCCCATGGGTTGGAGCCAAATTATTTGCAGTGGCATTTGTCTAAGCCCAAGCTCTGGGAGAGGTGCTTGACACTGCTGCAGAGATATTTTGGGGTCAGGCAGCAGCTGAGTTTGCACGGCTGAGCGGCAGGCAGGAGGCAGCTGGGGGAGGGCTGCCTGTGGAGCCCAGGGCTCAGGATCCAGCCGCCTCTGACCATCTCCCCTGCTCTGGAGCAGGATGACATGGGGAACCCCCTACACCTCCCTGGGCCGGCTGTGCTGCCTGTGTGGCCTGTGCAGCACTTGCCCCAGCTATAAGGCATGGCTGCGGTGTGGTTGCTGGCACTCACCCAGGAGATGCTGCGTTCTCGGTAATGAATTCCAGGTGCCCTGTGACCACAGAGCCATGTACCAGGTGTGCCAGGGTCTGTCCCACTGCCCACCACTCACTCGAGGCAGCTGCCAGTCCAGGCAGCATCACCAGCTCCTGGGGCAGTGACAGTGTTTCATCCCACCCCCTGGCCCCGTTCTCTTCCCAGCATTTTGAGCCACCATATCTTTTTCCCTTGCCTGCCTAACCTGGAGTGGGCTTCTGCATCTTGCATCTGTCCAGCTCTGGGATGTCCCAACATGAGACACAGCTGTGAAAATCCACCTACTCCTTCCACCTCCCCTGGCACAGAAATAACCCCCCTGCCATGCCCCAGGCCATGTGCCGGGGCTGCCCAGTGCCCCCCAAGGGGCATCCCCTCCCCATCCCCGTGTAAATCTGGCAGCCCCTAGTCTGAGACTGGCCCTTCCCGGGGACAGGGCAGGGGTCGCCTCAGGCAGCTCTGCTGCGTGCCTGTTTTGAAAATATATTGTGGAGCACTTCATTGCTATGGAGACTTACTTTATGGACAAATAAATATTTGGCCCTTTTTCCTCTTGCCTTAAAAGTCTGTCCCTTCTCTCCCCCACATCCTTTTGGCCATGTTTATATTACAGGGTCTCTCTGCTCCTTCAGCCTCATCCTCCTCTTCTCCCCATGCAGCACACCTCTGCATGTCCTTCACCACCCCTCAGCCTCCTCTCCCTCCTCGCCAGCTGCTGCTCAGTGTCATGGGGCCCCTCCAGTATGGGAGACATGATGTTCTCTCTCACCCCAATATTTCAGTGTTTATGCATTTTGGGGGAACTGAAATAATTTTACCCTCTTAATTATTGGGATTTGTGTCCCAGGAGCAATGATACAGTTGTTTTGGGCTTTCCCAGCCTTAGCACTGGCTCCTTGGTTGGGCTCCACTTGCTATGTCCTGGGTTTTCATCAGGATGGTCCCATCACGATTGGTCCCCTCTGTGGCCTCCATGTTCCTTTTGGTCTTTTGGGGGGTTTTCAGGAGATCTGGTGGAAGATTTTGCTTGTGAAGCAGATCAAAATCTTCCACTATGTCTCCTGAAACCCCCTCCAATAACATTAAAAATAGCAACTGGCAAAGCAACACCACCAGTCCACTGAGCAGGGGTAGGGGAGGCAGGACACAAACGAACCTCCTTCGTTAATAAATCCTAGCAGCTGTGGAAAGTTTGAGGCAAGTGAGAGCACCCAGACAGAAAATTAAAAAACTAATAAAGTCCTCAGTGTGGGGGCACTGGCATCAGGTCAGCTTTACTTCTCTAGGCACCTCGTAAAGAGACATTCCAGGACACTAACTCATAAGGGAAAGCTGCAGGGGTCAAGGAGAACAGTGGAAAACTAACCATGGTAACTCAAGTATACTGGAAAGGCAGCAGAAAAACAGCAAGCAGTTGGGTTTTTTCTCCCTCCCTTTTTTTTTCTCTCTCTGTTGGCTGTGGGTCAAACAGAGCCTGTGGTTCAGGGAGGCATGGGCATGGTGGGGTCCAGGGAAGAGCCCAGCCCAGTGGGCTGGTTTGGGGTGGGAACCCAGAGCAGGGGCCAGAAGCTGCTCCCTGCCCTCTACTCCACACTGCCCACCCCAGCTGCACTGCTCCTGCCTGCCTGGGGAAGTGCAGCAGCCTGAGACCTTGTGCTGAAATGCACCATACACTGCAGTGTTAGCTGTAAATCTCAACGGGGATGCTTTGGTTTCATAGGGGTAAAAAGCTGAAAATTGTTCCTTGATGTATTTTATTTCTTTTTATGCCCCTAGGATGGTGCTGCAGCTCTCAGCCCTGGAGCTTGCTCCCTGCCCTCCTGCTGCCCACCCAGGCTCTGCCCGGGGCTCTCACCCTCCTGCTGCTGGGGGGGCTCTGCACGCCAGCACTGGGGGAGGTAAAGCAGCCCCTGGGTATGGACGTGGATCCCAGGCAGTTCCCACACGGATTCAGCAGCTCCGCCAGCATCCCAGGGCTGAGGTGATCACCATGGGGGTGATGCAGAGTTGAACAGCAGGAGACTGTCAGTGAGCCTGGTGATGGAGGAAAGGGATGGCCATTACAGGAGGCTGATGAGTGCTGCTGGTTTTACCAGCTTTGCCCCATCCACATCTCTTCATAGAATCATAGAATGGTTTGGGTTGGAAGGGACCTTAAAGACCGTCTAGTTTCAATCCCCCCCTGTCATGGGCAGTGACACCTTCCACTAGACCAGGTTTCTTAAAGCCCCATCCAACCTAGTCTTGAACACATCCAGTGTTGTGGCATCTACAACCTCCCTGGGCAACTTGTTCCAGTGACTCACCACCCTCGGAGTGAAAAACTTCTTCCTTACATCTAATTAAATCTCCCCTCCTTCAGTTAAAAGCCGTTGTGCCTTGTCCTGTCTCTACAAGCCCTTGTAAAAAGTCCCTCCCCAGCTTTCTTGTAGGCCCCCTTCAGATACTGGAAGGTTGCAATAAGGTCTCACAGTCTTTTCTTCTCCAGGCTAAACAACTCCAACTCTCTCAGCCTGCCCTCATAGGAGAGATGTTCCAGCCCTCTAATCATCTTCATGGCCTCCTCTGGACCTCCTCCAACAGCTCTATGTCCCTCCAGCTCCAGGGCTGGACGCAGTACTCCCTGAGCAGCTGCTGGGGGAGCAGCATCTCTCCAGCATCCTCCCAACAGGAAGGCTGAAGCCATGACACTCCCTCTGGGTTCCCTAGATCCCAGGGACTGCTTGAAGACACATCCCTTATTGTAAGAGCTGGGGTGATCTTAGGCAGGTTCTCAGCCAGGTTTGGGTCAAGGTCCTGGCTTGGGGAAGAGATGTAAATAATTTGATGTAGTTTGCTCAATTGAGTTCTTTTCAGGGGCTGTCTTCTTAATGGGATGATGGTACCAATTACCTCATTAGGAGAAAGGAGCGGCTTTTATGGCATATTTTGGCAATGCCTGAGCACTGTCCTTACCATTAGCCATGCCAATGGGAGGTGGGGGAGATATGCAGTCTGGGATGGGGGTAGCTGCCCACCTGCAGCGCCTCTGCATGGGGCCAGGGATGCTGGCAGCCAGGCAGGGGGATGTGCATGTACAGCCCTGCAAGGGAACCTGGGTGCTGTGCTGACAGGGGGCCCAATGCCAAGCCCAGGGTTTTGCTGGCATATCCCTCTCCTCTTTTCCAGCCTTCCAGGTGGAAAGAGCAAGGGAAGAAAGTGGTTCTGCCTGCCCTGGGAGGTCCTGCTCACAGCAATATCCCAGCCTGCGAGTGCTCTTGGCAGCTCCTTAAAATAGGCAAATACGTATGTGTCAAGAGTAGCTTCCCAGGAGTGGGAAGGGGTGGGGTAAAGGGAGGAGGCCTGGATGCGTGTTTGGTCCACAACCAGGCAGCACTCCCTGGGAGCAAGCAGCAGAGGCAGGGTCAGGCCCAGGCTCAGCACGCTGCTGGCCAAGGGAGCCTCTTACAGAGCTCCGGCTGCTGCATAAAAACCTTCTGTGGAGTGCTGGGCTCATGCCATCCCCAGGCCATGGCCACAGCTCAGCCACCTGGACCAGGATGCTCAGCTCTCAGCCAGGCTCCTGATGAGGGTCACTATGGGAACACAGGATGTGGAGGAGCATGAGGTGGCTTCCTGGTCCTGGGCTGGTGGCCAGAAGCAGCCAAGAGTCAAAGTCCCACACCCTCACCAGCTGCTTTGGTCCTTGGCGCTGGTGCTGTACCTCTGCTTTCCCTCTTGGTAGCTCCACCTGGTTGCTTGCATTACAACATTGCCTGGGATGGAAGTGCTGGCCAGGCAGCCCTGCCCTGCCTGCCCTGCCCTGGGGATGCAACGCTCTCCCTGCAGGCAGGGACCACTCTCAGGGGGTTCATGGGACTCCCAGTGCAGGGTGCTGAGCCCCACTGCCTGCACACCTTGCTGAATAAGCCCCCTTGACTTGCATGTGGGTGGAAAGCAACGTGCAAACGTGGAAGCAGCAGCATTGAATATTTCAGCAGAAACCCGCGGGTTTCCTCGGCTTGCCAGAGCCCAGCCTGGAGGGCACTTTCACAGCCAAGCTATAAACCTTGCAAACAGGGGTTTCTAATGGAAACATTGACATAACCTGTAGCTGACAGAGCAACCGCTCCGCTCATGTTAAGCCTGCGTTTTCATCCCTAATCCCCCCAGCTCCTGGGCTGTCTCAGGAACAGACCTGTGCAGCTGGCAGGGCATCCCTGGGGACGCAGTGGGCGGCTGGGCTGGGGGGTCGCCAGGTCTGGCTGCTCGCCCCCGTGCCAGCCCCAGCCTGCCGCAGGGACCCCCTCTGTTACAGCACGATGGTCCTCCTTTTGCCACCGAGAAGGCAAAAGAAAAAGGCAGAGTGGTTCAGTTGGTTGTAAAAATTAATGAGTTCAGATACAGACTTGCTTTATTCCGGTCCAGCTGCGTAACCACGGCGATTGTGTCCGGCACACTAGACAGTTACATCAGCTCCACACCCCTGTACAATAAGACTCTGTTTGATCTCAGAAACAAGATCAGACTCCTGGGCTTTGCACATCCTGCTTCCTACATATGTAAAATCATTTTATTACCAGCCAGGAGAGTTCATCTAAGCCGCTCTCGCTGTGCAGCTGATGTGGAGAGAACATGCCCCTGTCTGCACTTCTTTTACCAGATGGAGATCTGCAGAGAGATTTCAGAGCTGCTACTCCTCTGAGTTTGGGGTTTTTTTAGTTCCTCATCTTAGACTGGAAAACTCTGGGGCAGGACCTGAGTCTCCTCATGCGTTTGTGCAGCCCCTGCACAGTGGGAGGTGTGTATGGCTCAGCTATCCTGAATATAAGTGATAAATAAGCAGCTGTGTGTTTTTCCTTGGCTTTATCCCCTTTTGTCCCATCTGCCCAGGAGAGGAAGTTCCTTATAAAAAATCTGCTCTGCCCTTCAAATGTCTGCTCAAATCCCCCTCTGTTTGTCAGGTCTGAGACACTGGGGAACTGTCAGATATTTAGCATCCTCCCTGTATTCAAACATTTACCCTGCCCCATATGAGCAACCCCCCTGTCACCAAAGCAGTTCTGAATATGCTCAAGCCGCTACAGGCTCAGTCTAACCAGCTGCAGCATCACAACTCTCTTTTGCTGGTTATAGACTGCTCGGCAGAGTTACAAGTCTCCCCTTTAGCCAGAGTATTCCAGTTACAGTCCCACTGGTGCTGCTCTGCCACTAGCCCTGCAGACCCCCACTGCTGACACCCTCACCATGCAGGCACTTGCTGCAGCACTGGTGTGCAGCATCACTGCATCCCGGGGTGCAGCTGCAGTGTTGGTGTGCAGGGAGTGCTACAGGGCTCACCCAAACGAGAGCAGATTCCCCCCAAAATATGCTTTTCAGCTCAGGCTTCCTCTGCTGCTGATGTCTACAGGACTGTGTGGCCAGAGCTCACTGACTCACTGCACACAGGTCACCCAGCAGCTGCAAGTGGTAACTCTTATTTACTGCTCAGTTGTGGTTGTATTTAAACCAGCGGTACAGGCAGAGGGAGGGGAAATCCCCTCCTTCCCATCCCAGCACCACAGAGTCATCCAGTCTAACTGGAGCAGCTACTCTTAAGTGCATCTAGTTTAGGTCCTTGCTTCACTCCTGACTGCTTTCCTCTAGCTCAGCTCTCCTGGTTTTGCTAAATTTCCAACCTAGAGGCTTTGGGTGCTTACGGCTTTGAATAAAGCTCTTGGAGACCTAGCTGAGGTCACACACCCTGTAGTTCAAATCTAACATCAGGACAGGTCTGTCCAGCAGCAGCAATAAAAAGCAGTGCCAGTCATCCTCTATTTGGAAACGAGAAAGTGGTGACGTAGTACCCAATGTAGTAGCTACCAGCATGGGCACAGACATCCCCATCTCATACAGCCCTTGTACCCCTCTCAACATCTCCGTGCCTTGGGAGTGCTAACCTGCTCAAATCAGGCAGGACAGAAGATGCTGCTGAATCTATTCTGACGAATGTCACTCCTAGCGCGTGTGCTAGACCAGATTAAAGTTTAGCTTCCCCGTAAACCTCCCCTGAAGAGCTTTGCTGACCAAGTCATGCCCCTGGAGCAGGGCCACCATTCTGACTCACATGCAATGACACTCTCCCATGCGTCCCATCCTTGCCGCCTGGGCCCATGAATTGAATGGGGATCTCATCCTCTCCTGCAGATGTTTTCCTCCAAGCCCTGGTTTGGAGAAACTGAGGCTGACACTTGTGGAATGAGAGCTGGTTTTAGGAGAAGAGGCTGTGGGAAGCTCTGGTCATCAGAGTGGATGACAGCTGTCGCCAGCTGGTTTCATGCTCTCAATAAGTATGTATTTATTCCATTGCTACGAGAATAATTGCCAAAGATTTTACATGTAGCAATGAATTCCTCCTCTCTGGAGTGCTCCCCAGCAATTCTAGCAGCTTTCCAGGTTATTTTCTGCTGTGGATCTCCCCATCCTCTCTAGGCTCTGCTTTCTATAAGCACATTTTGACCTCAGCCCAGGAACATGTGTGTGTGTTTTCACAAGCAAAGCAAACCAAAAAAAACCCCAACGGCCCCTCCAGCCATCGCTCTGCAATGCCAGAGCTCCTGCCATTTCCAATGGCTTTTCCTGTTGTTGGTTTGTAATTACCCTGGGATGCCATTCCCCACATTGCTCTGACAACCGGGATTTAAGGCCCCCAAAGAGCAGAGCCACTCAGTCTCCAAACCCTCCCAAATTTACAGCCAGCATCGTCCTCATCAATCATCTTCTGTCAGATGGAGAACTTGAGCAACCCCAATCCAAACTGGAATATGGAAGGGAGGCCTTCCCCATCCCACCCTCCCCTGTTTGAGAGCCCAGCTCGAATAAACAAAACCTGAAAGGGCCAAGGCAGCTCAAAAGGAAACTGTAAACGATCCCATCTGTGAGTCTTGGCCAGTATCTCCTCCAGGAGGGGGGTGTGGGGGAGAGAAAACAAGTTGAAGGGTCTTTTTTTTCACTCTCAGAAGGAAATACCATTGTGTTCAAACGTTGCTACTGCTCCAAATGTCATTCCAGAGCCCAGACCAGGCTCCTCCTCAGACAGGTTTCTTACTGGAGAAGGTGGCAGAAGCCTTTGGAAGGGGTTGTCTTCTGCAGGGTTGATTAACAGTAAAGAAGTGCTGAACACAAGTGAACTGAGCTCGGGGTAGAAGACATAGATCAAGGAGCAAAAGCAGATTAGAGGTGCAAAAGTCATATTCTATAGTGATAAATGTGTTTTGTTAAGACAGTAAAACAACATCTCTGCTTGCACTGGAGAACCTGAGCTTGCTGTGTTCCTGTTGGCTCAATTGGGGTGGAAATCCCTGGGTGCACAGCTGGATCCTGATGCTCACAGCACAGTGAATGGTGGTCAGGGACCTTGGAGAAGGCAGGTCCTGGGGTGACAGCCAGCCTGAGAAATTGCCTGTGCCCAGGTTTAGAAAGTCAGGAAACCCAGGAGGTCCAGAAGCCCCTTGTCCTTTCCCCATTCTTGAAGCCTACCTGGTTTTAGGTTTTCCAATTTCAGGGCTAAGGCATGGTCTGTTAGCTGAGTCCCCCGCCACCCCCTACTTTCCCAGGCTGCATTTCTGCCTTCTGGCCCCAAACAGGCAGGTTGGGCTCAGCACTTGATAAGGGATATTGCAATTGTATTGGCAGCCTCGGTGCATGACAAAAGCACTGACCATCACAAAGCGGCTTTATCTCACCAGGTTCCCAGCTCTGTTCCCCACTCCTCAAAGGCTGTGGATTGTGAGTAAGGGCACTTTGCATCTTCAAAGAGCAGGAGCAGTTTCTGGCTCAGCCCAGGGTACCCTGGAGACCCCAGCAACCCTGCCCTGTGGGAGTCTGAAACCCAGGTCTGGGTTGTGGAGCAGGAGTCGACATGTGCCATAGGCAGCTTGGGCAGACACTGGGGATGAGCTTGGGAAATACTCTGTGCATCACTGACACCACTACCTGCTTGGTTTGTTTAGGGAATCAGCTCACCAGGATAGATGTAGAGGACAAAATATTCCAATGCTTTTGATTAACTATTTGCCTTTAAACACGAGTTAATATTTAATTGTGAATTCAGCTTTCAAGCACGTCAGCGAGAGCCAGGCATGAATATTTGAGACAAAGTTAATCACACTAGAGATGGGGAGCTGAGGCAGGGAAAGGGGACCAGCCAGTGGTGAAGGGCTCAGGGTGAGGACTGAGAAAGTCCTGGTCCTTGGAAGGATTTGGATCCATCAGAGTGGCTAAATACCAAAAAGGTCCTGGGACAGATAGCAGAGAGTTATCACAAGAAAGTACTTATCTTCTGGTGTTCACGCTGCAAACAGTGTGCTGAAATGTTGGCAAGTACCAAGAGAGTCACAAAAATTATTTGAAGGCAGAAATGAGCATTCTGGAGTGAGACTTGCAGAGCTCAACAAATTTTGTGCAACCCTGAAAAATGAGCATTTGGTTATACATCTAAAAATCACAATAAGAAGGAGAAATAGAATGAATACTGAATTTAGTAGAGAAAGTTATAACAAAACTCAAAACCAGGAAAGGACACATTTCAGGGGAAATCAGGCATTTCTCTTCAAGGGATAGGGTTAGAAACTACTGTAACAAGCCAGAAAAAAGAGAGACCAATGCTCATTCGAAGGAGAGATTCTTTTCTGTCTCTTCCTGGGATCAGGTTAGGCATTTCTGGGCAAAATGTGATGCCTGTGAAATACAGACCTTCCATCCTGAACAAGTCCAACCAGCTCCTGCAGATGTAAGCAATACAAGCTCGCAGGCCCAGGGAGAAAATGAGGGAAACAACATCCAGGGTGGGTAACAGGAGCTGGTCCTGACCCCCCTCAAGAAGCGGCTAAGGATGAAGTAAATGAGCACACGGGTGTAACTCCAGTGGGCACATGTCCCCTTGGAGGGGCAGGTGGTTCACTTGGTGCCAGGTTCTTCCCTTCCACCCTCTTGGAAGTGCCACCCCTTGGCCACTGCTTGCCCTGGGACACCGAACCTGGCTGCTCTCTGTCCCCTTTACAAGCACTGTAAAGCAGAGGGGGACGAGGTCTCTGCACCTCTGCCTCTGCTCATTAGCTAATGTGAATTAAATCTCTTTTATCTTCACACTCATTTTCTAAGGATAGTAATCCCTTTTTGTGTGCACCCGCTTTAACTGTTCCCAAACTGAGCCGTAATTGCTCATAGTAATTAAGTTAATACATATTTACAGCCATGTAGAGTTATAGAAGGTCTCCTGTAGTTTTATTTGAGGCATTTTCTTTAACCTACTATAAAATCATTAACAAGTTGTTCAGTGTTAATTGCCTCCAATGCCAGTCTCGTCCCCTTGCCTCCGGCCAAGGCAGGGCAGGCAGATGGCTTCCCCTGCTTGGCCCAGGACGGCCACTGGTGAGCCCTACTCACACCCCGGCTCCACTGCAAGGCAGAGCTGCCCATCACCTTCCTTTTGCCAAACTCATCTCCATGGCCAACTTTCCAAGCCATTCATAAAAAGAGCTTTGTGAGGTTTATGTGCTCCCCGTCCCTGCACGCCATGAGGATGGGGGAGTGGGACCTGAGGGAGGGGGTGCCAGCAGGGCGAGCACTGTGGCAGCAATCCCCCCCTCCCTGTGCCAGATTTTCTGCTGCTTGCATTTGTGCTTTTCTGCTCACCAAGAGCCCCAAACCACTCAGCAAACAGCGTGTGTGGTGAGAGATCACCGCGTGTAATCTCCGGGCGAATCTCCCCATTATACAGTAGGCTAATTAACTCCGGACAGCGGCACAGGGTCATGATGAGCTATCGGCTCCAGGAATGTCCTCCCCAAAGGGAAGTAAATATCCCTGCCAGAGCAGGGAGCCCCTTTCTGTGGCAGTGAATCCTGATAAAGAGCTTCACTCCATTCTCCTGCTGCTGGCTCCAGCTTAGCGTTTTTAAAGCTAATTCTCCCCCGCACTAATCTGGAGGATCCATTCAGCCCAAAGCTCAACATCTGAGTCTATTTGCGAAGTGTGCAGCTGTGTCAATTTGCAAAGACAAAGGAAAGCTCCTCTGTCAACAGGTTGGGGAGCTCAGGTAGCACGAGCGAATTGAGGGCAAGAAGTCAAAGTGGCTTCACAAACCATCAGACCATGCTTAAATCCCCTCCAGCCCGAGAGGCCGGGGCAGTACAAGGGATAAAGGCAGCGCGGAGGAGTGGGCTGCATGACCAGGGCTGTGAGTCTGCCAATTAGTGCTATTAAAGAAAGATAATTAGATCTGCTCCATGGAAACCCCAGAGGAGGCAGAATGCAATTTCCATTTGGGTTTATTTTAATAAAAGTTAGAAATGCCAGGAGATGCCAAAATTGCAATGTTGGCAACATGAGCAGGGTCCTTGGTGTGGGGTAGAGCAGCTACGGGCAGCAGAAGGGGACTGCAGCCCTCCAGGACACAAGCAACCATCAGCTCAGGGGTGGAAGCTGAAAATTTTGGAAGTGAACACTTAAAGATAAAGAAATCCAACCTCCTTTAAAGGCTCTGCTTCTCCGGCAACTTCTATTTTTTAGGGATTACTCTGTGCAGCAGTAGATGCTGTGGAGATGCTTAGTGGTGATGTGCTCTGAGCTGAAGTGCCTTTCCAGGTCATCCAGGATGGAGATGCAAGGAAGACAAGAGGCATCCTGGTGTCCTCTGAAAGAGCATGGAGATAGTAAGTCCTGGAGAGAAAATGAGACTTCTCATGTAGACCTTTAATCTCAGTGCAATCAGGACAGGGAGAGGCATAACTACAAACTGGGTATAGAGTGGGTTGAGAGTAGTCGGGAGGAGAAGGACTTGGGGGTGTTGGTAGATGAGAAGCTCAGCATGAGCCGGCGGTGCACTCATGCAGCCCAGAAGGCCATATTCTAGGATGCATCAGGAGAGGTGTGGCCAGCAGGTCAAGAGAGGTGATTCTCCCTTTTACTTTGCTCTTGTGAGATCCCACCTGGAATACTGAGTCCAGTGCTGGTGTCCCCCCCAATAAAAGGGAAATAGATCTGTTGGAGTGAGTCCAGAGGAAGGCCACAGAGATGATCCAGGGGTTGGAGCATCTCTGCTATGAGGATAGGTTGAGGATGCTGGGATTGTTCAGCCTGGAGAAGAGAAGACTGGGGTATCTTATAGCTGCCTTCCAATACCTGCAGGGAACCTACAGGAAGGCTGGTGAGGGACTCTTCACGAGAGTGTCCAATGACAGGACAAGAGGAAATGATTTTAAACTGAAGGAGAGTAGGTTTAGGCTAGATCTGATCTAGTGGGAGGTGTCCCTGCCCATGGTAGGGAATTGGAACTAGATGATCTTTAAGGTCCCTTCCAACCCTGACAATTCTATGATTCTATCTTAGGAAGAAGAGTTCTTCAGTACGAGGGTGGTGAGACTCTGGACTAGATTACCCAGAGAGGTTGTGGATGCTCCATCCCTGGAGGTGTTCAAGGTCAGGTTGGATGAGGCCTTGAGCAACCTGGTCTAGTTGAGAGGTGTCGCTGTCCATGACAGGGAGGTTGGACTAGATGATCTCTAGGGTCCCTTCCATCCTAAGCCATTCTATGATTCTATGATACTTATCCCTATTTCACAGAGGAGGAAAGAGAGTCTTGGGGAAGTCAAGTCTAAGATTTCTGAAGCCAGCCTGTGGGTTAGGATGCCACAGCCCAGCCTGGGGACTCCTTAGCCATAGGCAATCGAGGGCCATGGCCCAACAGAGCCCCTTGGGATGGCGACAGGGACCAGCCAGTGTTTGAATGGAGCATGGGAATATCTGTGTGGGCATTTGTAACCTTCAGAGAGTTAACAAGAAAATCGAGTAAGGAATTATCACACAGCCAGTGTGTGAGATGGCCCCAAATCTCCTCATTTTTAATAATCTAAACTAATCTCCTGCAGTTCAGAGATCTACAAAATAAACTCTGTTTTAGCAAAACCATTTTGCTACTGAAAACTTCCCTCGAAGAAAAACTTCCACTGTAAATAAAGGCAGTCTCTCTCCTTTGAATTTTTAAGGCAAAAAATAGAATTCTGGCTTTGATGAAACTATAGCTTTGCTTCAAGTAGACACTACACATGAGAAAGAGGAATTTCAAAAAGAAACAACTAGAAGGCTGAAAATGTCTGACCATGGTTGATTTTGGTATCAGCAGCCCCTGCTCCCTCCCTGTGCCTGTGGAGCAGGGAGTAGGAGTTTAATTTCAACAAGCCCCATTTGGAGGAAATTTAGATATTGTCCCTTAAGTAAATATTCTCAGATGTGCAATAATAAACACCATCAGATAGCTTTAATGGGTGCACTTAATCAAAATATACATGACATATACTCTAGGTGTATCTCGAGTGAGCAGAAACAGGTGAAATCTCATGTTTGTGATATTTTGTGGTACGAGGTCCAAAATAATATTCTGCCCAGAGGCTTCTTCCCTCTAACACAAATTGTCAGGGCACAGATACACAGATGTATAAAATTTGACCAGATGCTACATTTTTCCTCGTACCGTCAGGCATATTTATTTTGATAATGTCTGGCAATAAAACACCTGTAACATTAATAAACAGTCATCCCTTTCAAATACATTTTATACCTACTGTACATTTTTATTTTGAGGTAATAAATCACACGCGTAAACCTTATTAATCATTTAAACAGCCCCTTAAAACACTGCTGAAAAGAGTTTCCAACTCAAACACCTTTAAAGACGCAATGACATCATGTCTGTCGGGACATTGTTATGCAGCAAAGATTGTGAGACATTTTCCCCCCATAAAGTTGCTGTAATAAAGTTTGTCACTGCAGTCATTAAATTCATGTTTTCTCCTCTTACCTTCTTCCTTACTCCGGAGCTACCCATTGTCAAGGAGAAACAGAGAACATGTCATGGTGAAAGACTTGGAAGTCTAATCACAAAGTCTGCCACAAACAAAATACCCATTGGTTTCAACAAGAGTTGTCTACCAGTCTGTCTTATTTTAGCTCCTGGGGTACTTGGCTTCTCTTGGGCATGCAGAACAGGCATGTTGAGAAAGAGGAAGAAGAAACTCCAAATTCTACCTGGAAATGGAGAAAAAGTAAGCAAATGTTCTTGTTTCATGGAACTGAACATCCCAGGAGGAACTGGTCCCCACTGGACGTCTTCACTTGTGCATCTCCTGTCTGATGCCAGCTCAGCTGACAGGTTCAGTGGAGGCTTTGCCTGCTGAACAAGGGCAAAGCTTTGTTTGACTAAGCTAAAGGAGACAGCAGAAGATGCAGGTGATGAGTTTTTAGCAGTTGTAGCAGCTTTTGACTAAGCTGAAAGCCATGCTAAATACTCCTATTGCAGGAGCTGAGCTCTGTACTGCTTCGAACAGCCCCAGATGGGTCCTGCAAGCCCTATCCCAGCAGCACCACATGAGCACGCCCCAGCTCTTGTGGCAGCTGTGGTGACCGTGGTGGTCTGTGAAACCAAAACCTCAGATGTGTTATTAGTGCCCGTGACTCAGACCTGCTGTGTGCTTCTTCCTCTCTCATCCTGTCCCAGAGGAAGAGGAGAACACATGGAAATGAGTGTGTTGGGTTTCGCTGCTTCCAGAAATGCCTCTCTTGGCAGACAGTCCCTGCTGGGGAATGCATCCCGTCCTGCAAGCAGGGACATGAGTCTGGCAGTGCGAGGAGGAGAGCTCCTTGCAGAGTAATTTCAGCCTCAATGTCCCAAAGCTCAAGGCTAAAAGAGCCTCCTGCATGCACACACAAAAAATCAGCTGAATTCAAACCTGTCAGTCCATAGAAGACAGCTCAGCATGATGCATGGATACACATGCTGCTGGCTGGTCCCAGCAGAGATGGGAGTGGAGCTGAGCTTATCTGACCCCCAGCTTCCCAACTGCCCTCCCAGATTAGCATATATAAAAGAAGCCTGGTCTAGCCCAGCTGCAGGTCCTGGAACAGGTTTCCTTCTCAAAAGATACCCTGGCCAACTTTAAACCAATTACCAGGGAGACAAACACACCTGCCTGATGTTAATTAGAAACCATCTCAGATGCCCTGCATCCCACCACAGAGCCCAGGACCCAGGGAGGGCTGCACCCCTGCTCCCACCCCAAAGGGTGGTCTCCTCAGCCTGCCTTTGGGGACAGCAGCACCTCCTGCACAGAAACCTGCCTTCCTGGCTGTCTTCCATCTCGCCTAAAAAAGTAGGCAGGCTGCATACCCATCATTAACTGAACAATTAAGCTATTAAGTAACTCAGTTAATAAATTCAAATTTTGCCCTAATACATCTCTAATGACCTTGTCTAATAAATTCAAAGCAATCTGGGAAGAATGCTTGTTGCCAGATTTTATAGGCAAAAGTGATTTGTGTTTGCTGAGAGGGCAAAGACAGTCGCCTGTGATTTATTACTATCAGTCACTGTATCTTTCATCTCTTTAATTATTTTCTCTACAGGCAGCTTCAAAAGTGCTCTTGAAGGCTGAGTGGTGGGTGTTTTTCAAGTTCAGATACTTACTGCTTAGGTCTGAACTGTTGTTTTTGCCTTCCTATCTGTGGCTTCACATATTAATCATGGAAGCTGCAATTTAGTTTGCTTAGGTTGGACTCAACACAACAGATGATTTTGCATGCTTGGTACCCCACCGGAGCCAAATGCCTGAAACCTCTCGGAGTTTTGTCCATTGGTGATATTTTCCAGTGGGAAAGCCAGCAAGAACTACCAGCCTTCATAGACCTGTTTGGGTTTATAACAAGATTTAACTTTTGTTGTCAGCCTATAGGCAGGAGGTTTGGGAGCAAGGCTGAAGGCTGCTCTGGCTTTGTCGGGTGAGAAGACCAACTTTTCCATCTCTCCCAGAGAGGGGAGTTTGCCTGGGGTTGACCACACAGCCAAAGGGGAAGATGAGCTCACTGCTGGAAAGCCTGAGGCCAGGACAGGAGAAGCACAATTACATGAGGAAATTCATCTAGTTTCCAGAGGGAGAAAGGTGGGAATCATCGTTTGAAAGCCCCAGTTCTGAACGGGAACTGGAGGGGATTTCCAGAGGAGCTGCGTGGAGTTCAGCTCTCATGTCTCAGAAACATGGGGGAGCCAAGTCCATCTGTCACTGACGTCCTTCAGAAAGCCCAGCATAAAGCAGTAGGGGGATGCCAATATTTATAACCTCACTCTCTTACACACCCCAGGACTTCCTAAGATTTGAGAAAAATGGATTTAATCTTTGCCCGGCTTCCAGTCCCTAGCCAGAGCTGAAACTGTGGGAATATTTCCCTCCAAGGCTGTCTTCCAGCTATTTCAAGGTACTCCCCAAAATGTGCCTGGCTGGGATTCAGACACGGAAAATCATCTCTACAAGGCTTCCTGTCTGGCTTTACAAGCCCAGGAGGTCTGGAGAATACCAAGAAATCATGCAAAGCCTTGATAAGCGCCTGCCTGACTCAAGGACAGGCTGGACATCAGGGATGCAGGGTGACACGTGGCTTGGTCCTCGCAGAGGACCCCAAACTGCCTGTCCTGAGGTGGCCTCAGCCCCTGTCAGAGGCACAGGGGAAGGAGCAGCTCGGGTCCAGGCGAGGCTGCCTGGCCTGGAGAAGGGTTTGTTTTGCAGAGCTCCCCGTGGGCAGTGTCGCAAGGGCAGGCTCGCACACGCTGCCTTACGTGACATGGTCCCGGTGTCTCGCTCCGTTCAAGTGCTCTGCACTAAACAAAACACTTAGTAAGAAACAAAGAGCTGCCAATGGTTTTCTTCTTCCCCAAATCCTCCCCCCGGTCCCCACTCCACTCAAGCACGCATCTTCTCAAATAACATGTCCCGTTTTGAGGCTCTACAGCCAGAGGAAAATCTTAGCAGCATTTTTTGGGGTCAGTTTTTCATGACTGAGACCTAGTCATGCAAACAAAGATTTATTTTCTTCTGACCAACATAACATTAAGGAGAAAATTCTTTCCCATGACTAAAGCTGGGCGGGAATTTTTCAACAATGTCAGAGCAGAAAGTTCCAGGGAGAGGGTCAGTTTGATACAACTTTACATGAAATTCTTCTTTTCATTTTTAAAATGGAAAAATGCACACTTCTGGTATTTAATGATTGTCATGCAAATAAATATCACGGTCATTACCAAGCCAATGCCAATTCTCACTGCTGACTAGAACCAGCACTGGCACCAGTTGGGGTTGTATTTGATAGCATCATCTGGTTTATGTGCTAGTTTCCACCATGAATGAGGCTAGGTGCCTAATAATCACAATTATTCAAAGCAAGTCAAAGTTCAGCCATCCTGTACCAAACACTTCAAAGCTCTTGATGTATTTAAAAAAGATTGAATATCATCACCCAGCCAAGGGCTGAGATGCACTAACGGTAGGACCTTGGTTTTATCTCTGGTTTGAAAGGCAGTAAGTAAAAACCATGGCCACATTATCTCTTCAGAGAAGTGTGTTAAGGACCATGTTCAACAGACTGGCTTCTGTCCTTGCAGGTCCCCCAGCTAAAGCAGTGTGAGTACAGACTGAGGGGCCCTTTCTTCTGAGCTGCAGTACAGGGTGAGGACCCACGTCAGGCAATGAAGGGCAATACCTCCAGTGCTGGAGGCCTCTGCTCTGTTCATTCCCATTATTTCAGAGGATACTAAAAGCAATAAAGTGACATAAAAGCAATGATGTGATATTGGAATCTCCTCTAGAGACTTTCAAGATCCATCTGGATGTGTTCCTGTGTGACCTGCCCTAGGTGAACCTGCTTTGGCAAGGGGTTTGGATTAGATCATCTCCAGAGGTCGTTTCCAACCCTTACCACTCTGTGATTCTGTGATATTTAAAGAAGTTACTACCAAAAAAAGCTTTGAAAAATTTGGCAGTCAAGCTTAGAGGAGTGTAGAATATTTCTCTGACCATTTTCTGTGATGACATTAAGGCCAGTGGGACTGGAGGAGGGAGCCCAAGCTGCTGCACCACAGGAAAATGTAACCCTTCCACAGGCGGTCCCAAAGCCCAGCTATCCATCTGAATGTCCAAACAAAATGCAGCTACAATGGAAACAGAATTCATTAAACTAAAATAGACATGATTTTATCCTTGTTGGCCTAACCTTGGTTCCTTGTACATTGAAACCTTCCATTTGTGGGCCTGGACATTAACAGATGAGTTATTAACTAGCCGTGGCCAATTATAGATAGCTGCATCACCTTCTTAAAAGGGAGGCATTGTCAAGGCCAGCTAGGGCCAAAGTTGAGGTCTTGTGAAGTTAATCTTATTGTAAAAATCACTCAATAGAAAATATTTTTTTTTTTCCCCCCCTTCAGCTTCCACCGAAAATCAATTTTATGGGAATTTGAACACTTTCCTAAAGTGTTTGCAAAACAACCATCAAAGCAGGGCAGAGGTAAAACAGGTTAGTCTTTCTCCGTTGTCTGAGTTGGCAGTGAGCAGCCTGCACCAGTGAGAAGGAAATCATTAAGCCTTTAAACTTTCTTTCATTTAGATGATATACAATATTGTTAATGAACCCAGTTACGGGCATTTGCCTTCCCCAGCTGTATGATTTTTTACTTAGTACCACACTTTTAATCTTCCCACAGGCTTAAAGAATTGTTATCCCTGAAAGGAAGCGAGACCTCCCTCACTGACGAAGATTTAGTTTGCTAATGCATTTTGATGAGGCAGGAAGGCAGCGTGAAGGAATTAAAGGAATAATAAAATAAACATTTCTACCCACAGAAAGAGGAACCTACCCTCACAAAGCACCCCTGGCTGGTTCATGGGTGGGTGTCCTGCCTCAGGGTCACGCCAAAGCCTGAGGTCCTCCTCAAAATGCTCAGAGTAGGGTTTGAAAAGCTTAAATGAAGGGAGGAGGTGAAGCTCTGGGGTAGTGGAAGGCAGAGTTGGTGCCTTGCCCCTGAGCCCGTGCTGATTTAGCTATGAGAGTCCAGACCTTTCCAGAAAACCTGCAAATCAAGACATGTGTGACATTAGCTAAGGCTTTCTAATTAGATGGAGAAAACAAATCTGCTCCACCCCAGGCAGCTGTAGCTCCAGTCAGCATGTTACTTATTAGCTCAAATTATTATTATTATAAAAAAACACTTGACTTTCTTGTTCAAAAAGTAAAAAGGGATTAGTGGGATCTCTCAGACAGCTCTCCTCAGACTAGCCTCCAACATCTTAGACAAAGGCTTTCTCAGTCCAAGGACAAAACAGACCCCAAACGGCTGCAATAGAAAGTCAAAGGCAATACTTGACATGGCACTCAACTCTGTTTGCTGACTTTTCCTAACGCGTACAATAAAATTCAGCCCAAATATGTCACTGCTGCCAATTACTCAGGGCAACAGCCAGACCCTGGAGCTGGTAAATCAATGGGGGCACAAGGGAAAGCTGCTTTCCACAAACTTGAAGTACGTGAAGACCATGAAGGTGAGAAGCACACTAGGAAGGATTAGGGGTTGCAGAACAAAACATGCCGGGAGGACTCTAAGCAAGTGGGTCCCCTCCACCCATCACCCCTCCCGGCTTTGGCTTTACTCAGCTCTGCACAAACCTGTCCCTGAGGAGGCTGCTCCACATCTCGCTCCCATTGGGAAACTGGGGAAATGAGGGATGACTTGTTGACCAAACGAGGATGATGCCAGCAAAGCCCTGTAGGAAGCCTCAAAAGCAAGGGGACGACAGGGCTGGCTGGAATGTCAAACCCTGCTTTCCACAGGGCAGCGTGGGAGAGGGCAACTGGGGCTGGCATTGGTAATTTCATTAAAAATTATTTGATTGGCAAATCCAAGCTGCCTGGGACTTGGTGGATAATGAGCCACAGCTTTGGTGTGAGGAGCTCTCTTTAACCTTAGAGTACTTTCCTGTTAAGCAAATTGCACCAAACGCATTCCCATCTCTGCCGGCTCTGCACAGACTGAAGCTCTTCCCAGGCTGAAACAAATGGAATTCAGCAATTTGTATGGAAATTCTTGATTTGTCTGAACAGCAATTGGCATTTTAATCGCCCAGGCCCACCACATGTGGCTGGGTGTTTTGCAAACACAGTCCTGAGAGTAGGAACACCTCACTGGCTACAGCCCCAGTTTAGGGAATGGCTGAGCCTTTGCCACAGTGGTTTCATCACTGGTTCTTTAGTCTTCTTAGGGGAAAGCTGTGCCTCTCAAAGAGCCCGCAAAGGACTGCAGGAGTTTGTTTCGAAAGGATTTTGAGAAGCATGACGTTCTGCCACTCCCCTCCTGGGCTTCGTGGCAGTGTGTGGTGTGTAATGGTCCAGAGAAAATCAATTGGACGCTGCATTTGAGAGATAAGGGTTGGGATTTTATTCTGAATAACCTGGTGACCCCAATCAATCTCTGTCCCCAAACCTTCTGAAAGTTTGATACTCTAGTCTGCAATTAAGCCTCCACAACCAAGAACTGCAGCAGATGTTACAGTCAAAACACCTTTATTAACTATTTATTTTTGATACATATCAGGACATACCAGCCAATGCATTTAAAAGCAGACAATAGGTTTTGCCTGACTGCTACACGGTCCCATTAAGATTTAGAGTTATTTTTCACCTACTTTTGAAGTTTTCAATTTTTTTAATACTGATAAAACTAAACTAAACTATGAAATCCCCCAAACTTTCCTCATGATGGTGACTCTGCAAAAAGAACTTAAGCCAAACTATCACAGTGTAAAGAAGAGAGCTTGAAATGTGAAGGGGTACGAGCCCACTTCATCTCGCTTTCCTGGCAGGGAGTGGGGCTGGGCTGATGCTGGGAACAGCCAAATGCTGCCCTGGGTGCTGGGACACACACAGAGCTTCTATTCCCCACCTGAAGGTCTCTCCTGTCCCATTTCAGTCAAGCAAGAAGTTGTACCTGGTGGGAATGGCTGCTGCTCAGGGTAAAGCAGATGCTGGAGACAAAGACAAGGCTGGAGAACAAGTACTGAACACAGAGGTTAATTCCTCAGATAAATACATTTCTGCTGAGCAAAACTTAAACCTGTTTCCTATTCTGGGATGCCTCTGGGCCAGGTGTTCCCACCAGTATGTGCTGCTGTTGCTGAAGGTAGTGCATACCCTCCTCATGTGCTTTAGGGCATGGTTAGCAAGGGACAAGAGATGAAAAATTCCTGAGCTGGTTGGGCAATGAGAGGGCACCCAAGGAAGATGCTTGCCAGGGAATGCACAGCTGCTGACTTCAAATATGGCCAGGGCACCCCCCCAGTGTAGCAAACTCCCATGCACATGGGTCATCCCACCCCATGGGCTGGGGTTTAGGCTCTGCACCATGCAGTGGCAGGACCAGAGCCCTTGAAAGCCTTTCCTTGTTTGCTGCATAAGCAGAGCTGTCCGGGTGGCCGTGCAGGGTCTGGCCCTGCAGTCCCCAGGGGCATTTTGCCTGGTGGATATTAACGTTGGTGAGTGATGCCCATTTACGCTCTGAGCTCAGCCAGCTCTGCCCGAGCCAAACTCCCTCGGGCTGGCCCCATCCAGGGCAGGGGCAGAAAGGGGCCTTTGGCGGGAAGGTGTTTTTCATCCCCCCAAGAGCTGTGTCCGATTGCATTGTCGGAAGCAGCAGGTAGCAGTGAAAGGCAGGGTCATTCTCCTGACCAGCCCTAGCCCCTATTGTGCCGCCTTTCAGAGCGAGCGAAAGGTCAGCCCGCAGCCCCGGCTCCCAGCCTTCACTTTTTTGTTACGATTGTCACAAGGTAAATTAATCAGATTTACGGCATTAAGCCTCGCCGTATCTTGAGCTTTTCAGTCCTTTCTGCCCCCAAAACTTCCCTCATATGAACAGGCTCTTTGTTTATCCTTGCCCATACAATCTTCATTTGGTGATGGGGGAGCAGTAGAGGGACAAAGACTGGAGGGGAGAGCTGCTGCCTGGTAGGTACCCTGTGGCAGCAGCGTTTGCTACCCAAAATATTGTTGGTTGTATCATGTGAAATATTTCTTCCTGGGCAATCAACCAGGAAAGACTGTTTTCAGGGCTGCAGTGCCATTCACACATCTTTTGGGGAGAGTAGCTGCTCCTCTGATAAATAACAGGCAAGAGCAATTCCGCAGCAGGGGCAAGCTGCCACCACCGTGAGCACAAAGCACAATTTATGTCCCTCTAATGTACCTACAGCATATGGGACCACTTACACAGTTGTTTGCCTTGGTCAATGGGTCTGCCGAGCCATTGGGGAGCTGGGTCTTATTTCATTTTCTGATGGGGATTTAGAAGTGACCAGCCCCACAGCCAGCATGGGGGTTCCCAGCTGCGCTCCCAGCATGAGCCAGCGGCAGAGCTGGGCAGAGGTGACAGGTATCTTTATCCCACCACCCAGGAAAGCTCCAATGTCCTGCTGGCAGGAATTTGTCTGCAAATTTTCCCCCATTGAAAAGAGCGAGGGGGCCGATATGATTGCTTGATTAAGGGGCAGGCGAGGTGGAGACAGGGGCACTTCAATAGACAGTGTGCCCTGAGGAATTCCCCTCCCTTTGGGAGGCTGAGATCCACTTCTCTGTGTGATTTCTCACTCACAGGATCACATCTATGGCTGCCAGCTTTGTCAGCAAGTCTCATTTCTCCAGAGTATACAACTTTAAAAAAGCTATACTTCATCTATCCATATGGAAAAGCAATCTTTAAAGAAACAGCACTGAAGGGAAGAGAGAGTAATAAACATGATTGCAGTGAAACTAGCAGCCAGAGTGGGAGAGGGTGGGAAACAGTATCAGCAACCTTATCTTCTGCTGGTGCATTTGGTTTTGATTTGATTATCCTCAGGGCAGCTCATAACCATGAAACATAAAATACATTAATGCATTTGTTTTGAGCAATGGCATGCAGATAAGAGGAGGATTATACACCACATTTGGATCTTGTGTTTGTGTTGACTTTTCTGCTTTTTTTTGACTTTTAGACAAAAAAAAAAGTAAGATGATGGTATGTGGTATGTACATTCAAATGACCTCCCTATGATCACAAAATATTTAATGTGCATTTAAATTTAAATAAGGGGACAGAAGGCCATCCTAAATTCTCATCACCCAGCACTCTGCAAAAGGACCTCTTCCCAGAGACAGCTGGCAGGCTGAGCTCCTTCTCTCCAAAAATAAGCAGCGTGGGTGAGTTTGTACATAATCTTTTGGCCCAGTGCTAATGCGTAACCCAAAGATGCCTGTAATTTTTTAGAACTTGAATGATGTCACATTGGGTGAAAAATCAGACCTCATGGCAAGCCAAGGATGCTCCATGACACAGAGGTGATCTCTGAATAAAGCCAGCAGCATCACTTCATATGGGGGCTGTCCCCTGAACACCTCCTGGCCACGCTCCTCCTCCCACAGCCCCAGTCTGGTGACTCATTAAAACTGGGAGGACCTCCAATATCTGGGTTGGATCTTCCCAAAAGTCAGAGAGGGAGGGTGATCCTGGCATGAGACCACACCTCTGCTGAGTGTCTTGAGTGGCGGCAGCAATTCATCCCCAGGTAAGGTGCAGTTGAGAGAAATGACTGGATTTTTAATAGAAAATATGGTCTAGCTTTGAAGAGGAGACTGATTAATTTTTGTCCCTCCCTGCATCCCACTGAGAAGGCTGCTCAGACTCTCCACCTCCATTTGCCCATCCAGCATACTAGCTCTACCTGCCTCACAGGGATGAGGTGTTTGCAACAGGTTTTTTGCATTTTTAAATGAAAAAGCCTTAATCATTATAACATATTTCCTAAAAGAAGAAGAAAATAGATGTGATTCATGCTTTCAGGCACATGTCTACTTAAATGTTTTGCCAGCGTACATCAGCAACAATCATCATGATGATTTCCACAAGATTAAAAAAAAGAAGATGGAAGAACAGGCACTCCTGACTGTGCCTGAACTAAAGAAATGGTGTCATTTTTTTGGCTTTGTCATTATTTTTATTTCCCTCTTCTGCCTCTCCCCTAGAAATTATTAAATCCTAAAATGATTAAAAAAATACCAAAGCAGATGTCTGGCCTGTTTGATCTTGAGCCTGAATATGGAAGAAAAAGGAGTCAAGACTCTGATTATGGAAAAAAAAGGTAGAAGAGAGAGAGAGAAAAAAAAAAAAGTAACAGGAAAGTCATGAAGAAGAAGATTTGGCTTTGATCTCCACACTGCACCAACCTTGCTGGGCGGGGGGGGCTCTGCTGAGCAAAGCTGGGCTGTTGTGCGACTGCTTCACAGGATCACAGGGGCAACGCTTTACACCATCTGCTCAAAGGCAAGCAAGTCACTCTTATTGAGATTTCCATCCTTCAGGCACAAGAAAGCGAGCAAAATATGGATTTGATGCGTGTAGCATGAAGGGAGATTTCAAACCACCGATACTATTTTGACTCCCATGCAACTGGCCTCCTGTGGCTGAAGGAGACTGATGAACAGGCTGCCAGCCTTGGCTGGCTTGTTCATTTTAATTCCTAATTTGTATACCCTCCTGTTTGTGCTGCTGCAGGGAATCCAGAGCTTAGGGAACAGCCATTAGCCGTCAGAGAGCATTATCAGGCATGCAAAGCTAACCTGCTCACACCGCTCTTGGTCATTTTCAACAGTTAAAAGTACCTTGGGAATGTGGAGGGGTCATTCCTCGTGTGCTCACTGCCAGCAGCCTCTAGGGATGGAAGAGAGAGATTGAGATTTCGGCTGTTTACATTTTCACCAGATCTCCATTGGTCCTTTGTGGAACTGCCATTTAAATTACAGTCTCCAAAGGCTGCTTGAGTTGCTTTCTAGCTCAAAGGAAAATGGTAAAATTCTAAAGATGGCCTGGGAGCAGGACATATTACTCAAATCTCCCCAGAATTTGGCACTTCTGATCAAAATATGAAGCAGTACTATGGTGTGTTTGGGATTGCACATTCTCCCCAACCTCAAAGTACCCCCAATGCACTCCAGCCCTTTCCTTAGCAAGACAGGGTGACCTCAGCCGGAGAGACAGGGTAGGAACTATCTCCTGGACCTGTTTTTGCTTGTCTGTGAAGTTATAATCAGATGAGACTGTAGTGAAAATGGCCCAATCTTACTCATCACACCTACTCCTTCCTGGGCTGTGGGCTTTCCCTGCTGCTCCCAGACACTTCCCACAACTCCCCCTCTGACAGCCCAGCTCTGGTGTTTCATAAGGAGAAAAAAGTCTCACAAAATGTGTTGTTGAGGAAATCTACCACACACAGATCCCACCTGAATTGCTGACAGTGACTGACTCAAGCTGTGAGGCGTGTAACTTCGTATGTCTTCAAGGTGTCTTTTAGGATTAAGAAGTTTAAAGCCCACATGGCTGAAAAAGGTGGATTTCTTCTTTTGCCCTGATGTCAAGGAAGCTCCAGGGGACAGAGGAGGTGATGTCTTGGACACCAACACTCAACTGGGCTTGTTTCTAACAGCAAAGCCACTGTGGAAAAGCTCCGGGTTCCTGCATCCTTGCAGGACTGCTAGAGAGAAATTCTTTCCAAGCACTTGTGTTGAGCCAGTTTCCAGGAGATGATGCTATGGGAGAGCAATCCTCCAGCAGCATCCATGATACCCAAGCTGTTCTAGCCTTCAGGTGTTTGATGCAAACATCTCCATGCTAGCTGTCCCACCAGCTGTGTCTGCCTCTCTGCACGTTGGAAAATTTGCCCTTAGGAGTTTGAATGGGAGCAGACCCGATCTGAAAACCTGCTGGCATCTCATTTTGCAACTGGAAAAGTGTTTTACTTTAGCCCTGCTGATGAAAATTAACTGAAGACATATGTTCACAAGACCCAGAGGACATCTGTGTAAGTATTCAGTAAGAAGATCAAGACTAATTCACACCAAGAAGTCATGTGCTTAACCAGCATCACCTGTACTGCTGGCTACAGACTTGTAGGAGGCAGCCTCAGGGTGCCAGGACACCCAGTGTTCATCCTACCCATGCTGGGAAGAGCCCTGATTGTCCCCAGGTATGTTTTCAGCTGTCACCTCTGTTGACCTCAGAGCTGACAGTGGCATTTGCTGAACAGTATCAGCAGCCACCAAGTGGAGAGGGAGCCTGTATCTACTGGGACAGGCAGAATTCAAAAGAAGGCAGCTAATAGCAGAAGGTGAGCAAGGCAGCAAAACCAGAACAAAGTTAAAGTAAGAAAACTTCAATCACACCCGGTCAAACAAAACATTTAAATCAATCCGAGAGAAAAGATTTTGTTTCCTTTTCATGTGTTTCACTTACAGTGTTTTTCTTAAAATACTAAGCTCATTCATTCATTCAAAAATAGTAAATTTGACATTTCACGATGGAACAGCAGCTCAACACAATGCAAGGAACTTTCCCAATTCAAAGTATGTTATATTCTTTTATATTCTTTTGCATTTATTCCTCATCTTCTTTCCTCCCAAATCACCCACTGAATGTGATCCCAGTTCAGAAATGGCTTCAGCACATGAGCTTTGGCCATGCAGCCTTTTCAATGAACCAACAACCACCTCACAACACCAGCCAGGTATCTTGTATTTCATGAGCATTTCTGACACAATCTGGGAAGTTTGCACACTGCCATGGCCAAGGTGGAACCAAGTTTTTCAAACCTGAAGGTCCCAAATTGGGCTTTTGGGTAAAGTTTTAGGCAGCTGAAGAGAATGTCCTAAAGCAGGGGCTGCAAGGGTGAACAAGGCAGCACCGATGTGCTGCTGCAGCCTTGGTGCTGCTGATCCTGCCTGCAGGGGGACAGAGCAGGTACAAAACATGGAGTTTGCCTCATCAAGGCTCACCAAAGCTCATCTGGAGGCATTCTTGAGCAGTCCAAGGGACCTGTCTGCTTTGAGCTAGTTTGCACATGGAAGTTAAAGCAAGTCCAAGTGTCAATTTAAAGCGCAGTTGATCAAAGAATAAAATTGCAAGATGTCATTACTCCTGGCTGGGAACCTGCTCCGCTGTCAAGTGTCCTCCTCACCACCTCTCCCTGGCAGTGTGACTTTTCCATGGGTGTCACCAGCCAGGAGCCAGTGTGTGGAGGGGATCTTCCCAGCCCTCCTTGTCCCTCGGGCAGCAGGAGCAGCAATCCCTCCATTCTGCTGTGGGGAACATGTGCTACACAGACCTGGCTGGAAAATGTGGTCCAAAAGCTCAGTACAGAATGGGCTGCTGTAAAACTGGAGATTTTAAGGGAATAGTTTCGTTGCTTAAAAAGCTTCTATCCCTGAAATAAGAATTATTGCTCACTTTTTGTCAAAGAAAGCTGTAAAAGCATTTCTGTGCACAAATCCCAAATGTAGACTTTGTCCAGCTGTTTCCATAGAAAATGGTTCCCACTCTCTTGTCTGTTTTGATGTTGAAAATACCTGGTCTTGCTCACTGACAAAACTGCACCTCATGGACCCCCTCTCACTTCCAAGGAAAACAGCATTGGATACTCAGACAGAGAGTATCTTAGCACCTCCGCCTCCTGGGGATTTTGTGCTGGCTTTCAGGGGAGCAAGACCCCCCAGCACAGGCATTTGGAACTGGTTTGCTCTGCATCCTGCTCCTCACTTGCTAGGGATTAAGGAAGACAGGCGTTTAAAGCTGTGGGATGAGCTGGGGCTGTCTCTGGGGCTGTCTCTGGGGTGCAGGCAGGAGCAGCACTGTCCCTGCCAGCTTTGTGTCCCGCAGCACGTTGCCCTCTTCTCCCAGGGGTTTCTTCTCCAGCTTGTTCTCCAGAAGCCTCCTCTGTGTGCAGGAGGCATCTCTGCCCTGGGACCATGGGCAGCACAACCCTTACTTTGGAAAGGAAAGCCCTTTCCCTGCCAGCTGGTTTAATGCACGAGAGCCTGCATTTCATGCTACAAAGCTTCTGCTTGAAGGCCTGTTTAATACACTTACGTCAACAGCTTTCTCCTGGTTCTCATAGATGTGAGTGATATAAATGCAGTCCAGCCCAAGGCACAGGAGTGTGTTCTTGGGCCAGAACAGCTGCAAGTGGTCTCCCACACACAGATAAAGCCCGAACCACTGGGACCTCATAGCTGGACCAAAGCCATAAAGAGCTTTGGGAAGACCTCAATATTGATTCTTGCAGCTGGGCCAAAAATATCCTGGCAACAGTCTGCTCCTGGCCGTGCCCCAGACAGCACCTTCCCTGGGCAGGGTGTGGGACAACATTTCTGCTCAGCTTTGATGCACTGGGGTGCATTGCAGGCTGCGTTGGAAGTGGTGCTCTGGGCTGCCAGGATGATTGCTCCCCTCCACAGCACTCACCTCCCTTTGAGAGAGAAATCCAGGTCCATCTCTCCGCGTGCTCCTGCTCCTTCCTCACCTGCCAGCAACCATTCTGCTGTTCGAGGTGCCATCTGAGGCTGCTTCAGAGCAGAAGCAGAGGCACATGAAAGCTGAGTTATGGAGAGCCTCCTGACAGGCTGGCAGCCCTCTCAGTGACTCACTAACTTGTGATTTCCTCCGCGGTGGTTTTCCAGCACAGCTGCTCCTGGCCGCAGCACATGGCGAGCGCTGGCAGGGCCAGCACCGTGTCATTTCTCAGAAGGCCAGGCAATGTGGGCAACCTGTGCATCGCTCATGCAGATCCCCACAACAAACCCCAGTAATTGCCTCAGAGGATAGCAGGCCATAAATCTGGGCAACTGCACATGTGAGGCACGCATGGCCCGGCTCCTGGAATCAAAGCGCGTGTGTTTTTGCTGTTTGCAGTGGCTGAATGTGTTTCTCATTCTGGATTCTCCTTTCCAGAGGAAACTCCCTCCATCTCTCTCACTTCTCTCATCCTCTTTATGAGAGAACCTCAGGCACTCTGGAAACACAGGGAGAGGTTTGCACCATTCCTGTGAGACATCTCGCAACTGCTTCGTGCCACTCGACACACAGGGAAGCTGCACACAGAGCAATGGGGTAATCTGTACAGAGCTTGCAGGAGACGCTGGAGTAATTGTAACTCTCTGGCTTCCCAGCCCCATCTTTTTTCTCTAGGTTTGAAATAGTAGCATTTTTCCTGTCAACAAATTTGATTACAAAATGCCCAGACTGCTTGGGTTTACAGATTTATTTGCAAACCTGAAACGTAGCTCTTGGGTCACAGACCTATTCTGCACAAACTCAAAGCTAAGGGTTGAACGAAAGAAGAAAGAAATCTTTTTCTTCACAACTCCATGCAGGAAAAAAAAAAGAAATTTAAAGAGGCTTTGTCAAACAAAACCTAACCTGGCCGGTCCAGGAACCCTGCACAAAGGGGCATTGTGCTCTGCTTAAGGAACAGTGAGTCCAGTCTGTCAAGATTGTGTCCTGAGCTGCCAGTGAGTTGAAGAAAGCTGGACTCAGGTAGCCGAATGACTTGATGACTTCATGTCTGAGAACTGGGTAAAAAGTGTCTTCCTGCCTCCTTTCCCTTCCTGCTTCTTTATGGAAGGGACTCAATGGGACAGATTATAGTGCAAACACAGCTGGTAGGAGCGAGAGGGAAAATAGTGCCAGGGGAGCATGGCCAAGAGCAAACCCAGCTAGTGGGGCTGGTCAGCAGTGAAACTGCCAGCTGGAGGGGACCTGCTTACCCTCAGGGATGACCAACTACGAACATGGGGAGCAGGAGCAACCAGAAAAAAAATGATGGCTGTTGAGATCAGCAAGTGGGAGCAACAAATACACTGGGATGGTTCTGCCCTGTGGCAGAGAAACCAGCACTGTGATACATTGTAGTGCGCTAGGAGGAGGGGTGTCCAACACGTTGCTCCTGGGCAGTGTCCTAGGAGAAGGGGTACCCAACATGTTGCTCCTGGAAGCAGGGGCAGCCTGGAATGAGCAGGGTGCAGACAGAAGGGAGCTGAGCAGGGCTGCCTGGGCTGTGGCTCACAGCTGCCAGCAGCAGGCTCAGGGAACACTGCCTGGGCACTCTTATTTCTACTGGGGTTTCCTGACTTGACACACTATTGCATTGGCCTCTCTCCCCAACATCTAGAAATGCATGTTGTTCCAGCTCATACATTTCATTTGCTGCCTGAGAGTAGAAGGCACTGCTCACTGAGGACCAAGAAAACATTGAGCAGATCTCCAGGTATCTTAGTGGGGCCTCGCACTTAAGTGCCTTGATAAAGAGTCCTAGGAATGGACTCTGCCCCTTGGAAGCAAATCAGTGCCTGTTGACAGTGAAACCAAACCAGAGCAAACAAAAGCAGCAGCTCAGGTCCCAACGCAGCCTGTGTGCACATCACCCATATGCTATCCATAAAGTCTCCTACTAGCACCCTGGGGACTCAAAGCGTACAAAAGGCTGCCAGAATCAAGATTCCTCAGTCCAGCCCATTGCAAAGATCCTCAAGCAAAACAAGTGATCTCCCGGAGCTGCATGTTGCATGTGATCTGGTCTCTCCCTGCCATGCTGGCTTCCCGTAACATACCTGAGACTTCAAGCCATGCTTTAAAGAAAACAGCTGTTTTGACACTTAGAAGGAGGCAGGGAACCCAGCCATACTTTTCCAGCCATGGAAACCACATGAAAAACTCTACAAGCAACTTTCCCCAGCATTCCCACTCTACTGCACACAGGCCAATCCCAAGGATGGCTTGGCCAGAGAATGGAGGTTTGCAGAGCTGCATGTCATAAATCCAGGGTTTCACTAACAGTCGCCAAAGGATTTTCTCTTTTCTAGGAGGGTGCCTGAATCATTCTTGATGTGGGGTTATGGAACAAAAAAGACACGGTCTTTATAGTTAACAGTATTTCTTTTCTGTTTCTCCCTGGTGAAACTATTGAATTTCCAAATGTCTCCTTTAGTGCATTTGTCTAAATCTCTCCTATCCCTTACTTTTCATTCTTTCTGATATTCTTTCTCTTTTGTTTTCAGTTTTTCTTTTGCATTTTACTGCTGTCAAGCATTGCAGAAATACTGTTTCATTTATAGCTATAATTACCTCTCTAGTGTCCACATAAGAATGTTGATCTAGCCTAATTTGTAGCCTGTGAAATATCCCCCTAGAACACAGCAGGATGAAATCTGCAGGTCATACATGAATGATTTTAACTGTATAAACAACTAAACAGCAAACAGCCTTTTCTACCAGCTTTTAGAAAAAAAGCTACAGCTTTAACAGGGAATTCTACCTCAATGGATGAATTTATAGGTAGTTTAAAAAACATTGTAGAAAAGTAAGCACTCCCTGCTTAGTGTTCCCTGGAATTGAAAGCTCTCCCACCAGAAACATTTCTCTCACAACTGAGCAAATGTTGCACTATGGAAGTGAAAATGAAGGGTGGCTTGTTTGGTCTGGGACATTCAATGGGACTAAGGTTTGAGGCTGCAGCAAAACCTGCTGAGAAGATCATCCATCCTAGCTCAAGTAGGTTGGTTGCACAAGACAGACCCGTGGTGCCAAAGCAACCTCCAGTTTTGGGAGAAAGAACAAGCAGCATGGACAGGCCAGAGATGGTCTTCCTGGCCTTGATGGGATGAGGGCACAAGCCACCTGTTCAGCTGAGCAGAAGCAGCAGGGCTCAAGGAGATGGGCTTAAACCCTGGGGGCTTGCCCTGTGGCTCTGGAGGACCCTGGGATGGTGTTGCAAATGAAATGCTGCCCTTGGGAAACCTGCTGAAATGAGAAGCCTCCTCAAGCTTCAGCCCATGGAGCTTGATGGTACCTTCTGGAAGACACGAGTTTGCTTCCATCAGACAAGGCAAGAAAAACAGACAAACTAAAGAGATTTTCTCAGAAAGACTGAAATGATGCTGTGCAGCAAAGTATTACACACTTAGAGAAGGGTTTTTGCTTGTCTGACATGTCACACGTGGGCTTTTGAATGTCTAGTTTAGGAGCTGGTAGGCACTGAGAGGCAGGTGAATACATGGCAGAAGTTTCCTTTCAGCTAGAAAAAACACAACCCCTTGCAACTCTGACTCAGTCTTGATTACAAGAATACACAGATGGAGCTGGAGATCATCACTCTCCCCCCAGCTTGCTCACCCCCGCATGCTGGGGGCAGCTGGCAAACCTCTGCTGGCCCATACTCTGGCTGTTCTACAGCCATTTGCAACCTTTGTAAAGGGCCTGAATGGGCCCATGCAGTCTTAGGAACTTCATTTCACACATACCATGCAGGAGGTGGGAAGGATGGCTTTTGTTCAGGCAGCTGGGCTGGCCAGGGATGCACTGTGAGAAGAGTGGGCTGCAGGCTGCTGTGCCCTCCCAGGTACCACTCAGCTCTCCCACATCAGCCTTCCTGCCACCTGTGCAGAAAAAATTATCCACATGTAAAAAACATACTCTGCTGCTTTAACGAGGCTATTACGGTATAGTTTATTTGCTTCATTATGCACCTCTTGCCTTCTCCCTTGCTTTTAGGTTATATTAATATTTTTTTCTTACTCTGGATTAAAAAAGGTTTGGGGTTTTTTTGGTAGAAGCAGAAAACCTGCATTTTGTTCCTGCTCTATTATCTGGGCTTCCCATTTGCCTTTAAGACTCTTTATCACTTTTAACGGCTGTTCCTTTCTCTCTGCACAACAGGAGAGATGAGGAGGACTGCCATAACCTCAGCAATTCTGCAGACCAGCAAAGAGTCTCCTCTCAGAGCTGTTCCCAGGCCAGGGCTCATCAATAGCTGCCACACTGTGACTGCTGCTCTACGTCAGCTCATTTACCCCCTCTTGTGTGTTCAAACCCTTTCCTACAGCACAGCAGCGCCCTTGGTACCTCTACTAACACAACTAGGGCTAAAACCCTTCCTTTTTTTGCCCCAAACTGGTGTTGTACAAAGCATTTTTGGAGGAAAAAACCTTATCTTGCTCTCCTTGTATTTAAGCTCAGCTATGAGAAAAGCCTGTAGAAGTTGAATGGGAAAGTGTAACAGCAGTTGGAGTTGCATCCCCATCAGAAAACCTGGCTCCAGTGTGGTCTCAAGCAGGGCTCAGCCCCCTGCAGTGGGTTGCTCTGCCAGGGCTGGCTTAAAGGATAGACTAAGCAGGCGTCTACCCACCCCCAGGAAAAGCTTGGGTTGATAAAAAGCAAGCTTGCTGAAGTAAAATATTTATTCACAATTTCCTGTTAAATTTGGCAGGAACAATGAATTTTTTTCTTGTAGTATTTTATTAGGAGATAGGGATTTAATGGGAAAACCCAGCAAAACATAATCTGCCTCCCCTAGCAAACAGGGTAAGTCCAGGACCAGCTTTAACAAGGGCCAGCCCTGGGCTTCACCCTCGGACACTGCAGAGAAACCTCTGATCTGGTGGCCAGAGGCAGGACTTCACAGCCAGCAGGTTGTTAGCAATGAGCCCCTCAAAACTACCTTGAGGAATGGCATTTGGGGACGTTAACTGCCTCTGGCAAGAGCAGCCCCAGCGCTAAGGTCACCATGTAAGCCGCCTGCCTGGCACTGCTCTGGCCTTTGCCAAGCAAGCCAGAATCTCAGCCAGTCTCTCAGACCACAGCCTAAATGCAGTCCTGAAATGGCCCCTGGCTCGCAGCTGGCAGAGAGGGTAAAACACAGTGGCTTGTTTTCTAGTGGGGAAAAAGGCTGGAGTGAAATAACTTCGTGCTGCTTTGACAGAGCTGTTAAGTTATTTCTTTTCCTTTCTTTCCTTTAAAGGACCAGAATCAAGTTAAAATAGAAATGTGCATCAATGACCTGCGTGGACCCTGGGGACCTCCCCACTTAGGCTTTGTTGTAAAACTAGTGCTTTGTAAGAAATATTACAGAGTGATTAATCACAGGGTAATTAGGCTTTAATCCAGCTGCAGATTTATCTACTCAATGATTAAACCTGTCCTGGTTGCTAAATACCTCCTAATAACAGAGGCACTAGTGGTTTTGTTCTAGTTTAGAACATTTAAGTCCCATATTAAGCTATTAACATGAAGTGGATGTTAGTTTGTAAAATAAGCAATAGAAAGCTTTCAACATTCATTTTGCATTTGGCAGCATGAAAACTGTCACATTTACCCTGCCACCACCTTGCAGGGTAGGTCAGATGAGCACAGAAACTGCATGCACCCACCAGAACATAGTTCTTATCAGGAGCACTTTTGATAGCTCCCTACCCTGTCTTTTCATCCAAGCACATCACCTTCTCCAAACCTTTCTCCTCAGAGCCTTTTCTCTAGGAGCACAACATCATTTGCAGTACACGAGGGCAACAAGCTAGAGGCTCTGTATTTCCAGAGACACCCATGAGTCAGCCCTAGGCCAGATACCACCCACATGGGTTTATCTCCACTTTCTATTTTCAGCTTCTCATTAGAATCCATCACTTTTTTGTTGCCCTAAGTCTGATCTGAGAGACTCTCTTCTCACCTTTTCTTCTCATATCTAACACAGAAGCTCCTGGACTGTAGCCAGACACAGAAAGCCCCCATCCCCAGGAGAGCCTCCTTACCTCAAAGCATCCCATCCCCATCACCTCTCTGGGCAGCCTGTTCCAGCGTTCCACCACCCTCATAGTAAAGAACTTCTTCCTAATGTCCAATCCAAACCTACCCTTCTCTAGTTTAAAACTACTGTCCCTCATCCTATTGCTACCTGCTGTATAAACAGCCACCATGCAGGACAATGCAAACACTTTTTCTGTGCCAATAGCAAGCTTGCTATTGCCTTCCTCAGAAGATCCCAGCTTTTAGTTCATCTGCAGAGGATGGATGCCATGAATATAGAGCCCTTTTAGCAAGCAGCCCTATGAATACTGTAGATCCTGCAGAAAATCTGTGGAACACTTCCAGATGTACAACATAGGGGGAGAAAAGAGACTTGTAAGGAACCCGGATTCACTTGGGAAATAAGTGCCCATCCCTCTGGCGACCCAGGAGCTGCCAAATACTCCCTCCATTGCCAGGAAGGCAGCTGGCTTGTGCTCAAGGGAGGAAATCCCGCTACCTGTGAGCTTTCCACTCCCTGCTGGAGAAAGCAGCCGGGGCTGTGCACACAGCAGGCCAGACCATCACTGGGCTCACCTGAATTTCCAGCTGGCATGGCCTGAGCCAACAGAACCTCATTTCCCAGAGCAGCCTGTCTCTGCGGGCAGACTCACGAGGTCAGGCTGTGCCAGCCTTGCTGGCAGCACTCCTGGGGTCGGGCTCCAGCGAGGAGTGGGGCTGTCTGTACCTGGGGTGCCACTGCCCCTGGCGCAGCTCTCACCAGCAGGATTTCTTCACCTTGGATTAGTTTGCCCCAAACTGGTCGTGCATACAATGGAAAGTTTCATGTTGTGCAAAAAGCTCCTTCCCGTAAAGAAAACATCTACAGATGGAAAGTTTTCATCCAGTCTAATGCCAGAGCTGGGGAAGCAGGGCTGCCCAGATGCCCCAGGAAAGGAAACCCTGTAAACTGCTGTGCCCACAGAGCAGGGGAGAGGAGGACAGTTATATGGGAAGCAAACAAGTGTGGTGGCTAAAGACTGCTCTGCAAAAGTCCCATTTACAGTTGTCACCCCAGTATGCAGTCCAAAGTGCAGGTCTTGGTCTGTGTAACCCTCACGGGCTGATAACAGGCCTCCATTTGAAAGGACCACCCCCCATCCCTTTTCAACTCCATCGATTTTGTGTATTTAATAGCTTCAAAGACACTTGTGCTAAGGGGCTAAATCTTACCTAGCACACAAGATAACCATCACTGTGCACCACAGCCTGCAGCACAGTCAATATTGACAGAGCTGCCCTGGCTGCATCCTGCCTGGCTGGGGCTCCCAGGTGTGCAGCAAGGCTCTCCTCCAGGAACCACCCCAGTGGGGACCAGTGGAGGCTAAAACACAGGAGCAGCAGAGCATGTTAGACAGGAACAGACAGCAATAGGAGGTTTTGCAGTTCTTCAGACACAAGCACTTCTGTTGGCTTCCAACATAGAGGAAAAGTTGTGCATGTGAACCCCTTTCAGGCCAATGTATGCATTATTCGGTTTAATATTCGGATGCAAATGCAAAGACCCATCCAATAATTATTCCCACGTTACAAAAAAACACACATAAACCATAGGACATGACAACTCTGCTGATGGAATCAGTCTGTAGCTTTACCCTTCTGCCTCATGCTGTTTTTCACTTGCTCTTCTATCCCAAACACGTGTGCATCTTCCAAGTGCTCTGGGGTTTTCTTTGCAACACTCCCAGGCAGAGAGGCCAGCCCTGAGGGGTGTAGGGAGTCCCACTGGAGCTACCTGAACATCACACATGGCGGTGGTTCTCCTCTCACTAGTCACTCACGCTGCTCCCAGGCCATGCTCAAGTTTTGTGGCCCTGTGCACTCTGTAAATATTCCCCTAGGGTCAGACATAGAACAAGTAGAGGCAGGAGTCAACGCCAGCTCTTCCAGAAGCACGTTCTGTGGAGCAGGGGTCTCGGAAAGGAAAGGCAATGTTGGGTGGTTTAAGTGAGGGATCACACACTGCAAATAGCAAACTGCCAAAAAAGCAGCTGCTACAAATAGTTTGCAGCAGCCTCTGCACTGAAATAGCACTTGAACAGTCCCTCAGGAAAAATGTTGAAAGGAAAAGTCAGTTCAAAGAGGAACACTGATCCTCCTGCAGGAAAAAAAACCTTGGGGGCAAAGGCAGATAAAGATCAGAAACAATTAAAGAGCAATGGTTATTGAATATACTACCCCTGTGATTAGGGCTCCTGAATCTGTTCATCAGGAGTGGGATGGGTGCAATGAATATTGTATAGCCAGAAGCACCCAGGTTGTTGATGAATCATGAAGGGCTCTGTCAAAACAGAGCTTGTCTACAAATGGAAACCCTGGTGTCCCCAGCATTATTAGCTGCTTCAAACAGGAAACCTTGAGTGTGAATGTCATGGTAAACATCTATCTCCAGCATTTAGTTCTGCCCTTCAGAATGAAGACAGGAGAAGGGAGTTTGTTCAGCCAGAGCCTCTTCCAAGTCCACCATGGAGAACAGGATTTGTGATGGGATCTGTTTTCAGGCTGGACTCAATGGTTAACCAGTCAGATTAATAAATGCCAGAAGGAGGAAATAACAGGCAAGTTAAACAGAGGAGAAAAACATCTCTCCACCTGGGTAGATAGAAAAAGTTTACAAGAATTCTGTGCCTTGGGGATAATTCTCCCTGGCTCTTACTTAATGTTGTTTTAGAAGAGGTGATTGCAGCATCTCTCCAGTACAAAGGTGGTGGGGTTTTCCATACCAGCATGTTCCTGGAGGATCCCAGCCACTTCCTTCTCTCTCCCCACTTCCTGGTGGAAATGAAAGATGGGACACACGCCAGCTGGCAGGAGTCCTTACTTCAGCAGTATTATCTGATGAAGGGTGGCAGGTTATAAACAGCATTTCTTTTGTTTCATGGGAAAGCGTTATATTTTTATCCAGTTATTGTTGACATAATAAAAAAACGATTTCACAATTTCTCATGGGAGCTGCCTGCCAGTTTTCCAGCTGTTGCAGAACAGAAGTACCCAAGCACTCACCTGGGTTTGTAAGGAGCTGGAGAGCTGTGTGCTGCAGAAAGGAGAGGTGATTTTAGGTACATGCAGGAAAACCGGTGGAACATCCAGTGGATGGAGGTTTGGGGGAAGCTTTTAATTCATGTGATCCACACTAACCTGTCTGCTGCCCTTATGTGAGGATGTGTTGGAGTATTCAGATATTAAAACCTCTGTTATTCATGTTTTGGAACAGAATTCAAAATAGTTACACAGCACATCTGTAGTGAAGCCAACCACATGGCTGTGTGGAGATGCAGGGACACTCATGATGCTGTCAAACTCTCTAGCTCAGATATCATCAGGGACAGACAAAAGTCCTCCTGGGCCATCTGCCCTTGCATTTTGAGAGCATTTGTGCTGTGCTCTGTGCCAGTGACAAGCCCACTAACAACAGTTCCCAGTTTCAAGCTACCCAGTGTAAGTGCATAGGCTGCCATCACAGCACTGCCTATGACACAGAGCACAAAGATTTAGTGACACTGTGAATCAGGTTAAAGTCATGCAGGTAAATAGTGGCTTAGTCCTTACGCATATGTCCCATCTTTCAATTTTATTTCAAGGATATCTATATAAAAAGCTGGAAAAGCAAGAGACTAGCATGAAACCGAGCCCATCCCTAAAATTCCTGGTCAGTTTAGAATAGTGGAAATGTGAAAATATGTTCCATAAAATGGAAAAAAAAAATCTGCTACTTTCTAGAGATTTTTCTCCCTCCACTGCCTACTTTTGGGTATTTCAGTGTTCTCTCTCAGGCCAGATGGCTCCTAAGACACATTGCTGACTCTACCCACCGAGATACTGAAACTGATGAAGCAAAGGAAAGCCAGTGGGAAGTAATTCTGGGACTCTGTGGGCTATTTCTGCTACACAAAAGCCTCTTGCTCCAGCTCAGCCCTTAACACAAATGCAGCGTGCCCCATCCCTGCTTCCAGCAGCCGCCACGTGCTCTCCCCACACAGAGGACGGTGGCTCGTGCCCAGCGGGCGCAGGGACAGGGTCCTGGCTGGGACAGGCTCCACTGGGCTCTTGTCTTGTTCAGGCTTGTGCTCAACTGTGTCCTGGAGCTCTGGAGCCCTCTGCTCATCCTGGGAATGAAAAAGATGACACGGCACGCTAGATTTCTCTGTATGTAGGGATTATACTGTGCTCATCCAGCTCAGAGGAAGCTGCTAGAAAGGAAAGGATAGAAACTCTTTAATAACTGCTGTTCACTGAGGCCCCAAACATCTAACAATACTCCACAGTAAAGTAAAAAAGGCACAACTCAAGGTATTTCACCCGCACTGCCAGCTGCTGCAGCACATGGGGAGACAAAGCTGGGCGTTCAGAGAGGAAACGACACTGACCTTTAATGCTGCTGAAAAAAGGATTGTTCCATAAATAAGAAAGCTGCTGAATAATACATTCAGTGATTTTTTTTACTTCAGGTATGTGAACAGCTTTTTATTTACTTTCATATATCTATTTGAATTATTTCAGCAGTCTGACTGAGCCTTGACTTGGAAGCAGTTTTCCAAGTTCAGCACAAACACTTGATATTCAAAATTGGAGCAGCCTGGTTATGTTACATTGGACACATGAGCCAGGTGTCATGATTTCTTTGGCCAAGTGAATGCAAATTGTGGAAACACTTCAAATGGTCCTTTTTATAGGTTTCAAACTCACTTTAGGTAAACGTTTGCTAGACTCCAATGCCGGTAAGCTCATTTGCTAGAAATGCTAAGAGAAAATGAATACAAAAGGATTGCAGATACTGTAATCAGCTGAAATGCCAGGCTGAGCAGATGTTGACAGTATGGAGATCTCTGTTAGGCTGCACAAAAATCCAGAATGTCCTTTCCACAGCACTTGTCGTTTCCTTAGCCTGTCATTGCTGCAATGTGCTGAAATCTGCAGCATGTCTTTAGCTACGCAGCTCAGAGCATTGGGCAGCTCTATCATCACATACTGGATGTGGCTCTTTCCATAAGCACCAAAACCCCCCACAGACAACTTATAGGAACTTCTCAATGACAGAAAATAAAGGAGCAATGAAAAGAAGAAAAAAAATCTGAGCTATCCACCTCTCCTCCTCTCTGCACCCCCCTAGTCCTCCTCCCTAGTACCTGAGCCCTTTACTGCCAGGGAGGACAGTCCCATCGCTGCCAGGGAGGACAATCCCCATGAGAAAGGGGCTGTAGCCTGGCCCTAGGCTGTCACTCCTCATCCAGAAAGGTGATGCCCAGAGCCCAGATGGCTCTGTTCATACAGCCCCTGTCTGACCCTTAGTGACTTACAGGGCCGACACACCAGGGACAGGAGCTGTAGGTGCAGCAAAGGCCACATTTGCAATAAAATCTTCTAAACACACATTTTATCTCTCAGTCATAACAGCAAGCTCCTTTCCTCAGACATTTACTTTTTTTTTTCAGTCTATCTGCAAAAACATGAGGTCTTTTTTGTAACACAGTGGAAACGAAAGCACACAGAGCCTGATATTCAAAGCTTAAGATATATTGGCTTAATCCTGTCAGAACTTTAATGTAGATTATATAGGGACAGGCAGTGACCAGAGGGAGGGAGAGAGGTGTAAATAACCCAGAGGAGTGTGGACTTGTTGGCAGGGTGGATTTATGCCCTGTCTTAATAAAGTGTCCTTTCATCTCTGGAACCTGGGCTCAGAAGCCAGTCTAGACAGGAATTAATGGGGCTCCTTCTCCACTTACAGTTCTCTAGGTTTCCCAACGCCCAGTGTTCTCAGATACAGTGGGGAAGTGCAGATTTACAGGATACACAGTAAACTCAGCCATGGATACTACTTTTTGCAGGGAGCTTTTAAACACAAGCTCTGACCATTCACCCAAGAGGGTCTGATGCTAGGCCAGGAGACAAATTAAATTCAGTTATGACAGCCTCTTTATGTGATTGTCACCCTAAGATGAAGCCAAGCAATTGGGAACCTCGTGTAAAGAGATGAACTAGGGCATACCAAGGAAAGAAAAGGCTGGTATGCACTGCTTTGGACCAGGACTTGGTTCTGCCTGGACACCTACATGAGTAGGAATGTGAGTTACTCAAGGCAATACAGAGCTAGAGCCTGCAAATGCTGAATTGCCTGAAGTCTCCTGTGGTGAAGGAAAATCACTGACTTCTTTTCTGCTTGCAGTGAACCTTCCCTTCTGTTTGCTTGCCCACCTTAGGAGACCAAAAGTGTAGGTGGGGATGGAGCATTTAAAAGCATTTCTCAGTGAAGGATCTGGAGTGTGCAGTCAAGAGAAGCAAGGAAAGCTGTGAGCAGAAATGTACACGTCCAGTGTGATTAAAAGTATTAGAGCAAAATTCTTTGGAGAAAGGTTTGTTACAGACTACCATTTCTTGAACTTTCCAATTGCTATTCCTGGGAAAAGGGCACATCTTAAACTCTCATCTCCAGCTCTGCACAAAGACCCCCCAGATACGGACACATTCAGGTCCTAATTTCACATCTGTTTAATTTTCAGCAACAGGAGACAGGGAGCAGCAGGATGTATTGCCAGCTATTAGGAAGCCCTTTTATTATGCAAAATTTGCATCTTGCCTAAGTACAAGGACTCCAGCAAGTAAAGACAGAGGCAGTTAAAGAAGAGGAATAGGAGAACAAAGTGGTCCCTAAAGGCACAGCAAGAGGTAAGAGCCCACTGTATTCAGTGATGGACAGCATGACAGGTTCTCTTCCCAGGGTATTTCTTCTACACACATTTGGACAGTGCAGATGGAGGTGGCCAAAGAACTTCCTCTTGGGAACTCAATAGCTGTCTGCTAGGCAGAAAGGCTAGCCCAGGACTATGCAATCTGTAAACTCTTAAATTAAGACATGCAAAAGTCACAGGCAATATAC
Organism: Brachypteracias leptosomus; assembly: GCA_013401335.1. Classification (NCBI taxonomy): domain Eukaryota; kingdom Metazoa; phylum Chordata; class Aves; order Coraciiformes; family Brachypteraciidae; genus Brachypteracias; species Brachypteracias leptosomus. The sequence continues at coordinate 76,572 of VYZX01011222.1, read as the reverse complement.
AAGCAGTCCTCTGCATGATATTTTATTCTTTCCCTAAAGCCTAGCACTCAGACTGAAAAATAAATCAACTTCCTCTAGTGATAGGTGCCCCAGGCTGCCCAGCATCATGCCCAGGGCAGCAGAAGCCCTCTCCTCCCTTCTCCTCCTCTCTGCAGTGTCAGTTCTGTACAAAAGCTCATGACACTGCTCTGTGAGGCTCCCATGCCTAGGGAAGGAAGGGTGGCAGAAGCTTTGTGTTTGGGGAAGGATGACTGTAACATGCACAGCTCCATCAGTTAGACAGCAATTGCCATCTTTGCCCCAGCCCAGGAATGTCTTGGGACTGCCTTGCAAAGCAGAGGCTGTTAGCAGAGAACTTGATTTAGATGAGCTACAGGCCAAAATGCAAGGTGAAGAGCAATGTTTCCTCCCCGTGCAAGAACCAGCAGTGAGATGTTAGGAGAGGAAGGATCCAGGCTCATCTAGCTCACTTCAGGAGTACACTCTTTTAGCCATCTGCTGAGCTGCACTGTCTGTTCCAGGCAGGACTCAGCTGCAGCAGGGAATGTTACAGGGGTTAGAAGTAAGGAAGGGTGTGGAAGATCAAGGGCTTCTTTGTCATGCAGGGTTTTGCACATTAGTAGAATTAATTAGTGGAGTCTGATAATAAAGAACAGCAATAAAGTGCATTAGATGGTCTCCCCAGGGCTGTGCAAAGCTAGCGTGCTTCCTTCTGCCAGGTCCCACTCCACAGACAATTTATAAGCTGGAACAGGCTCTTCTGAGATTGTGTCATGGAAGCCCTGGTGTGTTTTGGGCTCTGTGCTGCCCAGCCTTTGGTTCCCAGCTCCCATCTTGCCCAGCACTGGATGCTGTGGTGTGGGAAGAGTAGAGCCAGGGAGGCAACAGAGGTCTGCAGGACAGAAGGGGAGTCTCCCATTACACACCTCCTCCTAGGAGCTTCTCCTCTCTGTGCTCACATGGCAATTTCAAACTTCCCACTCCCTGTAAGGTAAGGAAGACACAGAGAAGTGGGTGGGAGGTGGATGGCATTTTATGTAGTGGGACAGCTGAGAACCCAGCACCCTGTGGGTGGCACAACCGATGGCACTGTGTGCAGCCCATGAGGGTCTTGCTGTTACTCTCACCACACCTCACTGCTCTGCAGCTCTTTCCATCCACCCAGGAAGACTAGATGCTGTCTTGGGGATCTGTTAGTAAAGGACCAGCCTTCAAGGTCTCTATTTACAGCCCGATTGGCACCTTCAGCTTTTCCCTGCTGGACAAGTGAAGGTGTCAGGGACAAGACCTAGGGCACTTTTTCACACCACCATCTCTGCAGCTTCTGAGGCCAGGTGGCTGCCATTAGCAGATACAGGCAGGGCTGCCCTTCCCCTGCCACTACCAATTGGAGCTGGCACCTGGTACTCCAGCACCACTGACACATGCTGTCCCCATGTGCCCCACTCCCTGTGGCTCTGCCACCCGCTCCTCAAAGGGCTGAGAGGCTCTGCTGGGGGGTGAGCATGGGGCCTGGGGGTGGGAGGGCAGGAGGGGCTGGGCTTTCTAAAGAGCAATTTGGGCTTATGGCCCCCCAGAGAGCATAGGCAATTTGCACAACTGAGAAAGATGCCGCCCATTGTGGGGCAAAAGAGACTGGCCTGAGCTCTTCTTCCCACCTTCACTGTCCCCTCCAGCGCCTTGCAGATGGTAATTGGCTGTGGGGGAGGCTGCCTCCAGACCCAGGGATGTGCTGTGGGGAATTTTCCTGGCTCCCTCAGCTCTGACAAGCATCCATCAAAGATGCTATCTTTGACAACCCATCTGGGCTGTGTGTCCCAATAGCTGCAGCTCCTCTGTTGAACCCAGCGCTGCTGGACTCTCGGTGTACTTGTAGGGAGGACAAGGGGAAGAGATATGGAGTGAGGAAATGTGAAGACCTAAGAAGTGTGAAGAACTTAGGGCTGGGTGGGATGGACCCTGCACCATAACAAGACAAACTTGACCTGTGCCCTGGGAGCAAACCTAGCCCAGCAGAGGTGGCTGCTCTTCTCTGCTCTGGGTTGGCCAGGAGCAGACGAGAGGGGTGCTGCAAAAGCCATGATGCTCTATAAACCCTGCACACTCACAGCCCTTTACTCCATCAGACTAAGGTAAAGGGACCCAGGAGCAGAGGATTCCCATATCTGCTTTCTTTACAATCCCTTAACAGCCCTAGCACTTCAGTCCCACTGCTAACCACCCACTCCTTTAAAGACAGTCACTGCTGAATGCCACTTTCAAACAAGTGAAAGGTGCTGGAGTGTGCCAGGGAGGGGTGAGTGCTCACTGGGGTGTCCTTCAGGCTTCACAGGGTGCCATTCCAGTGCTGGCATGCTGCCTTGAGCACAGCACAATGACAAGGCAGGATCCCAGCTTAGGGGAGGGGGATCTGGGTTATCTGAAGAGGAAGCGACATGGTTAATACCAGTGTTTGAAAGAGGAGTATGGAGCCCTGGATCCACAGCGCATGGGCAGCAGTGGGACCTGCCTTCAGCCAGCTGCAACTGAGCCTTTGGTCCCAAAGGAGCAACTATTTCAGGAGCTTGAACCAACGCGAGCTAAAAATTACTGTTAATCACATCACTGACCCTTGTAATGCTGCAAGTGCTGTGTAACAGGGGAGGTGTGTGCGTGAGACACAAGCCTACAATTCAATTCCAACAGTGATTAAATTGGTGGCAGTTGTGTCCTGTAATGCAGCATTATGGAAGACAAGGCAAACAAGATTAACCCACATTGACAAGGCATTTATCCACAGCTAAGAGACCCATGCCACGGCACCTCTGTCCCACAAGTTTACACCAGCCCACAAGAGTCTAATCCCTCATGGCCTGTCAAGATGTTAGGCAAATCTCTCGCTCTCATTTGCCTAATCCAATAGCCCCTAGCTTCATAAGAAAGACCTCCTAGGGGGCCCTAACAACCATGTTTGTTAGGCCTTATATAAGTAAACAAAGCTTTGAGAGCCGAAGAGCTTCCTCTTCCATCTAGGATCTCAACATCCTCTTAACATGGAGATAAACCCAACCACACTCAGGGAAGGAGGTTGAGTTCTGCCTCCACAATAAGCAGCATCAGGAGGGTTTTGCCTTCAGTAGCTCTACATGTAACACTCACTGCAGAGGTGTCAGGTGCCTGATTTCATCCCAGAGCCTTTGTACCATCAGGGATTTATTGCACAGCCAGTGGGACCACAGTGCTCATTCCCTTTCCTGCTAGTTTCAGTGGAGCAATAAGCAGTGTTAAAGCATCCTTTTAAGACCAACATGCTTTGTGTGCATTGCCAGGAGACCAAACACTTTCACAGGCTTGTATACCTACATCTACAAATGCTTTCTTGGAAGTCTTCTAAATGTTCTGACCACTGGCAGTGATACCTCTGGCATTAAATGCAGCACAGGTGTTTTCTAGTCCTTGGATTTTAGGACACCACCACGTCTGCTCTAAGGATATACACCTCCCTGATGCTTTGGCTAAGGATCCAAACTCTCTCTGGATCTCCTGGGGCTGAGAGCTACTCCTGTCTCTGACACATCATTAACAATGCCCTTGACAATGTGGTTTGCTCCACAGACAAGCAAATCTTTAGGGAGGGTTCAGGCAGATGAATAGTCTCTCAAGGCTTGGCTGCCTACCAGTCTTAGCCATGCCTCTGGGGATCTGGAAACTAAGCTGAAAATACAACAGAAGAAAGTTTCCTGAGAGGCCTTCCCATGCAGCTCAAGTGAAGCTGGGGTCAGGAAACCTTCATCACATTTTTCTCCCACTTCCTCAACAAAGTGTGTTTGCAAAGGCAGAGCAGAGAGAGCGGAGGAGAAACACGTGGCCAACAACACAAAGAGGTCACGAACACAGGGACAGACCTTGATGGAAGACCACCCATGGACAGGCACTGGAGTGACAGAGACCTGCCAGGCTCTTCTGGTTTCCCACTGCCTCCCCCTGCCCCCAGGCAATTTGGAGATGAGCAGGCTACGGAGGTAGCAGAAGAGCTCCGCAGAGATGCCACAGGCAATACCTCAAGATGCAGGATGAGCCTTTCCTACACTGCCATTGCTCTCCCTCTCCATGCACCCATCTTGGCACTGAACAGGCACAGAGGGTGCTCATGTATTTCCAGAGCTGTGGGTGGGCTGGCACATCCATAGGACCAGAGAGTACCAGCAGTCAAAGCCTGGCTGCCCTGGGCAGGATGGAGGTTGCCTGGCTGGGTTCTTAGCTCTGGAGATCATCTTTTGCAAATAGCACCATCTCTCTGGGCACTCACACAAGCCTGTGCCACACACACACAGAGAAAATGCCTTTTACTCCTTTACCATGTGCATGATCATTTCAAGGGAGAGGGCAAGACTGAAAAGTGAGCATTTTAACTTTAAAATGTAAAAAGGCTTCAAGATGTTTTTTAGCCATCTGAGCCCCCAACCTCCGCCTCTGCCCAAGCTCCAAGCATGTGTCCTCCAGCAGGCCAGAGTGGAGTTCCCTTGGAGACTGGTGGTGAGCAGGGACCTGACCAGATCTGTAAATCCTTCACATCCACCAGTTGACCAGCTGTTCAGGTTCGGTCTCATTTATATGCAAAGCAGTTCAGCCATGGCAAGGATCTCTAATGAGGCAAATCAGTCCCATGTCATCCTAGCAATGAAAGTCAAGGGAGCCATTACTTGCTTGAATCCAGCCCATTTGAGCAGAAGGGCCATTTAGCAAAAGAAAGGGGATTTTTACTGTGGAGTACAGCCCACCACCTTCAGTCACTTTCCATCTGAGATCACAGCTAAATCGCTTATCTTTACATTTTCATACAAATCTGATTATCCTTGAGCAGCTAATTGTTTCCTAAGTGTCACTTGGAAGCTATCCATTCCCAGCACAAGTAAAGCAATTGCTCTATAAACCTGTCTACCTTCGCCATGAGTCACTTAAGCACAGAGGATGAATATTTGGCACTTTTCACTTTTTCAGATTAACTGACATATTTATTTTGGGGAAAAAAAAAAAAAAGGACAGCTTAAATTCCTTGCCATCAGAATTCCTCATATTTGCTTAGCTTATTGAAACCTTTTTAATAGACCTTACAGTATGTATGTTATATAGTGACTGCTGATGAAGGAGACATTTACATCTCTTTTCATGTAAAGAAAAAGCAGAAAAATACCTATAAGAGTGTTTGGTACTTTGTTAAAAGAGTCAGTAAACCCTACAGCTTATGTCACTTGCCTTGAAGAAAGGTTCCATCCCTTTGGCTGAGGCTGTGGAAACATCAAGAGAGGACTTAAGTTCAGTGTTCCCTGGATGGAGCATGTGTTTCTGTTCCAAAGAGAAATTCTAACATGTTGCCAATAAATTTCTTAAAGATCGTTCTGTGCCAGGCTGGGAAAACCCCTGAGAAAGAAAAGAAGGTTTTGGTCTTCAGAAAGCAAGTCAATTTTCCAAGGACAGGAGTCAGTAATAAAATTCTTGTAAACCATAATCAAATGATCATTTCCATATTACTGCAATTTTTTTCCCCTGTATAAAACAGATTATTTCCTCAGCTGTTCACTCAGTCTGATGGGAAAGGAGTTCTACACCTCTGCAGAAGGGGATCACTTAGCCTGTGGAAAAAATTTCTATGTATTCTCCCAAGCATGTGACCACATACATTAGCTACAGCTTAAAAAACCAAGTGAGTTTAAGCTCAGCATCAGTGAATTATACAGTTTGATAACATATTTGGAGTACTAACAAAAAATAATGTTTTTCTAGGTGGACCTGATCTAAATGCCATATCCAGGAGCTGAAACTGAGAGCTCGGATTTCAGTTTTGCCTTTTGCCAAGTAAAATCCTGCAGAGTGGAGGGACTGAAGGAAGAAGAAACAACGAAAGTCAGGGGCATCTCCAAAGTGCCATTGGGCATCCAGGATGAGGAATGTGCCTGTTTTCTTTCATGCTGTGTGTGCTTGGTCAAGTCACTTATCCCAGTCTGCAAAATGTGGCATTAATTAATGAGTGGCCAGTGAAGAAATCGCAGAGCAATATAAGCAAGTGATACATCAGTACAAGAAAGACTCATATCAAAATTGGATGTTTTTGTAAATTTAGGCAAAATGGATCTATCCAGTGACCTCACCGAGGACTGGAAAGCTAAGGGGTATCAGAGGTACCTGATGCAGGCAGGATTCTTCGGTGGTGAAAGACTCTGCAAGGGCCTACGTGCCCTCCATTCCTATCAGCTGAAGTGAAGGCTGAGGATGCTCCTCCCTCCCTAGATCGAAGCCTAAAATTGTCAATTAGGAAAACAAATGTAGGTACTAGACATCTTTTTGTGAGTGTCAGTTCAGCAATCGCTTTATTACAGGCAATTTTAGTATTGAATGTAGTGCAATTTCAGTAATTTAGCAAAGTACAGTGATGGATTAAAGTGCCTGGTGATAGACGTTTATTTCACCTCCTGAAACACAATTATTATGCACTTTACTCAATAATAGTGTCTTGTTCCAACTAAAATACACTTTGTGCAATTCTTTAAGCTGTAGAATCATGGCAATTAGAGAGGGAAATGACTGATTAGGTCACTGATTCCAGCCTGTTGCCAGCCCACAATCGCTCCCTGCCCTGTATCAGCTTGAGTTTCACCCAAACTCCTTGTGTCCACATGTTTCAGTGATGGTGATATCAATGAAAAAAAAAAAAAAAAGAAAGCTTCAACCACAGGTGAAAGATTCAGCCTTTTACTGCAGAAAATCCTGCATACTCACAGTGGGAAGGGTCTGAGGAGTTTTCACCTCCTTCTTATGTCAGATAGCTGAAATACTTTCAACCAGAATGTTCTTCAACAACCTTTCTCCATGGAAGTGGTTTTGCTGAAAAAATCTTCCAGTTTCCCTCCTAGGTGAAAAGTGTAAGTCCTGCTTTTCAGCCTGAAATGCCTCTCACTACTTTTTGCTGCATGATGGCTCAGTATTTAGCATTTTCTAAAACAGAAAGGAAAAGAAAATTAAACTTCACTGAAATTTTACTCAAGAAAAGCCACAAAGCCTGACCTATGCTGGCAGAGAGGTGGTTGGGATGTGGTTTCACCTGCTTTTTTTAGGGAGCTCAGCCACCCAAGCTGTCTCAGTGCTCTGGAGACCATGGCCCTTTCTGCTGTCAGAGGCTGGGTGCTCCTCACCACATCCCAGAGCAGATACCCAGAGCCTAGCATTTTATTACATGTACAGACATACCTGCCTGTATTTCCCATGAAAACTGCACTCATGGTGTTGGCTTTGTGTCTTCTCCATGTTTACCCTTGGGTAGCACCCTTGAGAGCAGGTGCAACCTATGGAAACAGCACATTTTAAACAAATAAAAGAGAATGTCTTAAGAAGGCAAGCTTTCAACTTGAATTCATGCAAACAGCAAGGCCAGAAAAATCTGTGCTGTGGAGCTGCAATTATCCAAGCACTGAAAAGGCAGACGGGCTAGGAGCTGCCCATACAGTTGACACCACAGTGGTGTGTCCATCCCTTACAGTGCTGCCCAGCTGTGGGAGGGCAGCGGAGCTCTGCCCAGGCTTGGCAGTCCCAGCAGTGTGCTCAGGGCTTGCCATGCAGCCAGCACCAGCAGAGGACATGATGCTCAGACAGAATATGACAAGCTCTCCCATCACAGATAAGCTCAATTAATGAGTTAAAAAAGAAAGAAATGTGTGATTCTTCCGGGCAACTCAACCAAGCAGGCAAAGCCACAGCATGTATCATCCATCCGTAAATCCAGTCCTTACTCCATTGTCCACCTCAGGATGCAGCTTACTACATGCTCTTGGAATCAACGGACTGCTTCTGGTGTAAAATACTCCTCTATGCAAGCTGGTATTAAGCTCAACCCTATGATGTGCTTTTTACCTGTGTGTCACCAGCTCCCTGAGTTATCCTCCATTAAGGCTAGCCTGAAACTGAGCTGCTCACAGAAACACAAGTACAAAGATCCACGGGTACAACTGGCTGCAAATTAAGCACCACACTGCTCCTGTTGGATTTCACAGATTCTGAGGCTTTAGCCTCAGTGTGGATGTCTGTGAATCTGGAGAACGGGGGGAAAAAAATGCCCTGGCGCAACTGTCGGGTGCCATTCAGCTGCAGCCATGAAATCACAACATTTACTTTGCAGGGCCGTGCCTGTGTCTTGTCAGCCGCACGGGCTCTCACAGCACAGGAACAGGCTCTGTTCCCAGCTCTACCACAGACTTCCCGCATCTGTCTGGAAAAAAACCACTGAGAAGCACATCTGAAAAAATGTTACGCGCTCAGCTCCAGACATTTGATCTAACACCTGGCCCTGCTCTCAGCGGCACCGGACACTGCAAACACTGTTGGCTTCGGCTGGGGCACTTCTGAAATCCAGACCTGATGGGCAACAGGGATGGAGGGAACATCTGCTGCTTCACTGCGCTACACAGACTTCACACTAAGGTACCTTTTCAACTGAGCTATGTACAAGTCAGACCAGTTAAACCAGCGAACAGTTGCTCTTTGTTCTGCACACATGCCAGGACATTATAAACTCTCACATTTTGGCACCAAAAAGACAGAGACCCAAAACTAGTGACTGCTTTTGGAAACAGGAGCCATAAACTCTTCTAGTTCTGTTTTTCCACAAGTAAACAAAGGATGCCAATTCCCTATACACTGCTTAGGACTCCCAGCAAAGCACTGAGAGCATCCCATGGACAACATAAAAGCAGCTTGCAGGAGTTCTTGCCTCATCTGTTTTTAAAAAGTTAGTAAGGTGCTGGCTGGACACTAGAAATGTTTACTATGTCAAGCACAAAATAAGATACTGCTGCACATCTTATAAAATAAATAACTGTTGACCACGCCGAGCACAGTGGCTGCTTTTTGACATTTCATCTGGTGCATATACTCTCTCCTAGAGGAGTATGTGTGTAGAAATAGTTGAATGTCAGAGATAGCTTTAAAAGAAGAGAAATATAAAGTTTCTGAACAGTTTCTCCACCTTGCCAGGCTTTTTTTGCACATAGCTTTCCCTGTATACATTTTGAGGAGGAATTTGCCTGTGATTGATGGCATTTGCATTTAGCAGGTGCCTTGTTGGAGCTGCAGACCTGCCTTGCATTCACTGTTCTGTAGGAAAGGAGCACGGGAACTCATGCTCCAGCCGGTATCGTGGCCTGGATGTTTCACCTTAGCTAAGCAGGCAGAAACATGCCGGTTATTCACTGCTGATCAGTCCTGATGCCGTCATTTTGCCAGCACCCAAGGAGTCATATCTTCCACTACAAGAGATGTGGGAGTGGGCTTAGTGGGTGATGTCTGCTGCCGTGGGGAGAGGAGTGATCTTGGAGCTTGACTGGGGACAGCAAGGATGCAGCGAGCGAGGTGCCTGTCACTCCCCACCTCCCTGGGGCGAGTCAGGCAGCACACATCCCTCACTGCCACACTCCACCAAGTCTGCTGGGACATGCCATAGCCAGGGATCACTCTTCACCGGGGCTTTTTCAAATAAGCAAAAAAAAAAGTGAAATGTCAAATAAAATAGAGTCAGAAAAGAAAAGTGGCATCTTGTGTTCCCCTGGTCTCCTTCATTCCCAGGGGTCTCTGATGCCTTAAAAGAGTGGCGACACTTCTGAAAGCAAACCTTTTTGATAAATGGTGCAGTTATTTATTTTGCAGAAAGCCAAGATTTGTCATGATGCCGTTTTCACAGTAACACAGCATCTAACAAAGAGAATCATAGGCAATTTACTGCATGACACTCCATTTGTCTCAGAGGAAGAAAGACCTTGTTTGACCCTCTCAGGATTTGAACCTGTAATTCCACTGAACCAAGGGCTTTGAAACCTGAAGCTCAGCAGTTTTCTCCCTGAAGATAAGACTAAGTTTTCCTGTTCCCCATGAATCAAGGCAAACCTGCAGACTGCTGTGGAACATGAATTCTCCACTACACAGGAAACATCAGCATCTGTACATCACATCAGCAAAAGGTGACCAACACAACTGTGCAGCCATCCATGACACCACTCGCTCCTGGTGGTGCTCCCAGGTTGGATACTGAGGATGGGGAATGAGATCTTGCACAAGGAGCACATGCTCTCTTCTGGGTGCTGCAGACCTTCAAGCTGCACCACCGTTTGTGTCCACTTCAGCTTCCCCTGAGGCATCTGACAGGCAGACAAGTTTTTTCCTTGCCTTCAAAAACCATCTTTGCTCCATGTTAACTGTGCTAGGGTATGCTTTATTAATTCACCAGGAGCAACGTGCGTGCATCCAGAAGCAAGTGCAGGCATCACCAATGCCATCCCAGATCTGCATGATTTCAAACAGAAGATGACAAACTTGGAGCTGACTTGAGAGCTCTGCTTAGCCTAAATCTCCCCTGCCCACCCCAAGACCATGGCACTTCTTCTCTGGCTGAAAACACAAATGTCAATGAAGACAAAAGCAGATTTTACAATCCAGATCAGCACCTTCCCTCTTCCAGGGAGCATGACCCCGTGGTCTGACAGCCAGTTCTGATGTAACAGGCAGGCATTGCACCAGTAAGGACTTAAGAGACGAGCCCCAGGGCTGCACTATCATTATGAGATAAACACACCGAATTGCTCAATAGATCCTATGATGATGTGAAGGTGGAAGGACCTTGCTTTCATCTGCTGCTCTGCTGAGTATCACACCCACGACCAGCAAACCCAGGCTGACGTTGGGGGCATAGTGGCCCTGGGCTGGGTTGTGTGCAAGTATCCCCGTGCTGCAGGGGAGGGCTGGCTCTGGAAAGCTAGTTACTCCCTTGGCTGCCGGCAGCACCCAAGTGTGGCAGTGAGCTGAGCCCAGAAAAGCACTCCAGGTTTTCCAAGGAGAGAAGCATGCAGCTGTTGACAGAGTTTTCCCCAAGTACTACCCAGATTTGCAACGAGTTGTAGCAGGCTTGTCATAAATTTGCCTTGTCAAACTCTCCCTGGAAAAGTCTCTCTTGACACCCAGGAGGGCAGACCTCCCGCCCTGGAGAGGAGGGAAGGAGGAGGTTGAGGTGGGTAATCAGACACTTCTTCACTGTCTCTGCCGAGCGTTCAAAGCAGCCTCCACGGGCACATCTTTGGAGGTCAGACACCTTGGGAGGATGGCTGCTGGCCAGGCAGGCTGTGGGAGCTGGGCTCTCTGCCCGAGACAAGGCGATGGGGAAGGAGAGGCTGTCTCCTGCCCTGGGTGCTAAACTCCCCACTTTCCCCCAGCTCTCTTGGCCAGCAGCTTGGCCATGACACCTGAGCTGTGGTTCGCAGGCCCCCTCTGTAGGCCCAAAGGCAGAAATCCCATTTTTCATCCCCAGGGAGAAGCGCTGCCCTCACATACACTTATGAGAGCAATTGTCTTCATCCTACCTGCAGGTCCTTTTAAAGATCACATGTTCACACCAAACAGCCTTGGAAGCGGGGAAGGGGGACCAGGCAGGTTGTATCAGGCTTTACTCTCCAAGAGGAGGAGGCAGTTGCAGTAGAGCACAGGACAGGGAATTAGGACATCCAGGGTGGCATCTCTGCTGACAGACTGGGCAGCCCAGCAGGCGTGGTGGCAACCCACATCTGTGTGAACTTGATCCTGCTTAGCTCAAAGCCTTTCTGGTGAGGTCTCCTGTGCTGCGCTGATGCTGTCACGCTGACATGGTACGTCTGTGGGTAATCTGCAAAGCAGCTCTGAGAAAGACATTTTCCCCATCAACTGACCCGGTTTTTACAGCCAAGCTTAAGTAAACATTTCCTGATGTTCTAGTGTGGGGAAATGACATTCTCCTTTCCATTTTGGTGGCCAGAAGCACTGGAAATACCAAAGAAACACAGGTAGCTCCTATGAGATTTTTCAGCTGGAGAAGTGGCAAGGTGCTGGGGGTGGGGGGATTCAAGCCAAGCAGGGCTCCCAGATCAGCCCCATGTGCTCCAGAGAAGAGCATCCAAACCATACCTGAACTGCAATGTGAAAGCAGTTTACAAAAGGCAGAGACCAACCAGCTCTGCTTCAGCAAAGAGATGGCAGAGTACCCAAGCACACAACCTGCCAGGCAAGGTGCCAGCAGCACCACCCCTCCTCTCCCTCTCTGCCAGCATCATCTCCTGCCCAAGCAGGTGAGCAAGAGCAGGGTGATCACCTGCATCTGCCAACCCCAGGGACCGAAGGTCAGAACAAGCTGCTGTGAGATACCTGTGCCCAGCCTCCCCCAGGCCCCCAGCACTGCTGCTCACAGCAAAGCCAAACCAGGACACTGATTACTGACAGAATTACAGCAGCAGGAAGAGTCACCAGAGAAGCTTTCGTGGCCTTGGATCTTAATGAGATTCATTTCCAACAATGCCCAGGGTCTCACTGCAGTTTCTAAGCAGAAAAGGGATCACCTGAGGACTTTGAAAGGGAAAGAAGAGGTTCTTCATTAGCACTACAAGAGCAGAGCTCAGCAGGAAGGGAGAGCAGAGAGTTGAGCCCAGGCCACTCACAAGGAAGGGCAGCTCCATCTGTGGTACAGACCTTGGAGTGTGCTGGGTTCCACATTAAAGGAATATGCACTTGTGCATATTCTTCTGCAAGCAAGTGAGATGCCACTTAAAGGTCACACTGAAACTGGCCTCTCCGTGATTCCATAGGAGTAAAATAGGATTTGCGGCTATATAATTCAAGAAAAAAAACCCAGAATTGCTGTTTAGGCTGCACATAGCCTGAGATCTGGTTTCAGGGGCTTTGCAGGGACATTCCATGCCACTTCCAAGGACTTGTTAAAAAATACTTCATATCAGCAGAGTTCTGTGGTATTTTTTTCCAGCTAGTCCTGCAGGCTAGCATGGGGAAATTCACTAGCAGGATTTCTATAGGACTCTGACTCACACAGGAACTTTTATTACTGCTTTTAAATATTTGACTGCCTTTTGGCTGCTGGCAGAAAAGTTATTAAATGTTTTACCAGACGTGGCCAGAAACTCTTTATAAAAACATCTTGGCCTGGCATAAAGCATATGTCTCTATTTATCTCCATAGCATGTGCTCGAAGCTTTCACATGTCCCCTGGCAGTGGATGAAACTTGGGACCTTTGTGTTTCTAGGCTGTGCATAAACAGAGCATCCAGAGTCCTGTGCTTGTGTGAGTAAATCTTCTGGTATGCAAATAGTCCTGCTGCAATAAGCAAGATATATCAAATTTGCAGGACTGAAGGGGCCAGGGCCCCAGTACAGATTCTAGGCTGTGGTCCATATGCACAGCTCTGTGGCCTGATCCTGCCAGGATCCATCTACTCAGCCACTCAACCTTTATTCAAGGGATTAAGTTGAGTGAGGAGCTCTTACTCTTGCAAGTAGTCCTGTTAATGTCACTAAGCTGGGTGACATTTTCAGTACTGCGTGACACATTGTTCCTTTGCTCAAAGCTCTCTTCCTTCCATCATTGTTCTTTCTCCCTTCATCTTCCTCACATAAATTAAGATGAAACAAAGAAAAAACATCCCACAAAGCAGAGCAGAGATGGACTCCATCCTAGCACTGCATGGAAGAAAGCAGGAATAAAATCAGTGCCTGTTTCTGCGTTCCCAACAGCAGTAAATCAGGATGTTCTGCTGGGGGGGCTGCTCCTCAGAAGTACTTGTGCCTGTATTTTGTTGCTCTACTCCCCGGTTACTTTGCCGTGTGATGTAGTGATCAAAAGCAGTGGTTTATCACTAGAAGTGCCTGCTGCTTACCTACTTAGATTAGCTGTGCTTCAGGAAAGTAACAAATACAGCTTCAACTTCTCCGCATCCCACCGTGGGCATCCTGGAGCTGACCTCACCTGCAGTGGTGGTTAACACAAGTGGAAGGAGAGAGGATCTGCATGTTAGGGGCAGAGCAGGCTGGAAGCAGCCCCATTCCTCACTACACGAAACAGGGTATGCCCAGGCTGCCCCCTACTTCACAGACACTACCTCTAAAAGGACCAACCATGGCACTGCCAACCACCCTGCCTCAGCAGCTCAGATTTGCTGGAGATTTCATGGTCAGGCAGGCAACCTGCTCTAGGCTCCTTCCTATCCTGGCAGCAGGGCTGGAGCAGTGCAGCCTGGAGCTAGCTCAGGGCTGTCCCCCGGGCTTGGCTGTAGGCAAGTCCCATGTGCTGCACAGCTGTCAGTGGGGCTGCTCTGTGCTGTAATGCAGGGGAGATCCAGGCCCAGCCTCTGACCTCTGCCACTTCATTGCAGATTAACCTCCAGTGCCCGCATTTCGGTGGTTTCTGCGTGGATGCAGATGGCAGAATAGGGCCCCGCTGGGCTGGAGGTGCAGAATGGCCATCTGAGGATTCAAAGAGGCTCAGAGGTGCCCTCCTGGGTGTGAGCCCTCCGAGCACTGTCCCAACACACACCTCACCAGCCGTGTCCAAGCCATTGCTGTTGGCACTTGGTGTTATCACTGACACCCACACAGGCCCCATGGGACAGAGCTGCGAGTCCCACCGCCTCCACCTCCCCAAACCTGAGGAGCAGGCTGGGTTAGGGTGGCTGGCTCTTTCCTCCCACGGGTCCGAGAGTGCCCTGAGCAGCCCTGCATGTCCCGGGGAGCCAGGCAGGGCAGAGCCCGGCATTAGCAAGGGCCGCTGGTGCCCTCTGTTGTCACAAAAAAATATAGGAGCTGCTGAGAGCACGAGTGGGACATGCCACCCAAGACAGGGTGCAGGACACCCGCATCCTTGGGCTGCAGTGTTGGGACAGGGCTGAGCCTGGCAGCTCCCCCGGGCTGTCTGCAGTTGGAGCTCCGTGGGTTTAGCGTTGGGTTTGGGTGCCATTGGCACCCACACAGAGCAAGAACAGCTGCTTCTCACTCAGCTCCTTCATCTCCTAAGGGATTTGCTGCATCAGTCAGGGGATCTCAGAGCATCCCAGCATATTGTTTCTGCCTTCCTAAATAGTTACAAGGATGCGTCTGAAACAGTCCATGGAAATCACATCCAGGTTTCCCAACAAAATAGTACATGTGAAAAATAATCTACCTTTCCTTCCAAGAAAAGGAGGGCAGCATGGCAGTGAGTGAGGGCTGATGCCTCAATACACGCAGTAGCACTGAGTAATCTCTGCTGAGAACAGGGCTTAGCCCCCACTGCTGAGCTCAGGGAAAAGCTGCCAATTCACACTTGGCTTTTCACAATGCAAAGTACCCACACATTCCAGCACTGGCTCCTCTGAGCATTTCCCTGGGCTGGGCTCAGGATCATAGTGAGTACTCACAGGGATGTAAGTGCTCCTAACAGGGAACCTCACCCACAGTCCTGGTGTTGTTCTGCCCCCTTGCCTCCCACCTTCACCCTGCAAGCCAGGCTACCAGTCACGAGGACAGGCAGCACTTTCCTGGGCTGGCTGTGGGATTTCAGAGTGCCTTTCTGGTCATCCACATCTCAGCACGCTTGTTCACCATCAGCTGAAGCTGGTCCCAACCTCTGCTGGGTGAGAATGCAGTAGGGAGAGGAGTGGCAGACAAATCAGGTGTGAGTAAGGGTGATGGGGTCAGGTTTGAGTCCAGCTATTCAAAAAGTAGAACCTCTTTTCGTCAAAGGTACCAAAACTTCCAGCACAGGGGGCTACAAGGGGGAGAACATGATTAGAAAAACCTCATCCTAAATATGCAGCTTGTGTTTTTCTTACAGTCCTGGTTCAGAGACCCCCACTTTAGGCCCTGCAGCCTGTGGCCCCAAAAGACAGATCTGACCATCCAGCTTACAGCACAACTTCCCTCCATCTTCTCAAGGGGCAGCATTCCTTGTATCAGCCTCCAAGCAACAGCAGAGCCCCGAGCATCACTCAAGCACAGGGGCTGGGGCTCCGTGAAGCTGGGTTGCAGCCTCCCACCCCATTCCCAGAGAGCTTGCACTCCCTACACACCTACTAACAGGGGTCCAGCACTGCTGAACAGACACCCATGTGTCTTGGAGAGTCCTCAGGCTCAGATGCATTTCAAAGCCTGCAGATGTGTCCAAGACCAGGTTGGATGGGGCTTTGAGAAACCTGGTCTAGTGGGAGATGTTCCTGCCCATGGCAGGGGACTGGAACTAGATGATCTTTAAGGTCCCTTCCAACCCAAACTATTCTATGATATAATGATACAGCCATCACCTTAAAAATTAATACATGAAAACAGGGTCTTAAGCTGAAGTAGACAGATTCAACTCTTTTCAGAGCAGAATAGACATCAGTAAGAACTGGCTGGTTTCCACCTCAACAGCACTGGTCAACTGCCATTTGTGTGCACATCACAAGGCTGACTAGTTAATTATTGGTTTAATACTAATTTATTTAGCACCTACCCCAAAAAACTTCCTTATGGACTATAAATGTGTAATTACCTTTTAACATTAACCATTATTGGAGATTAAAGAAAAAGTGCTTCCTGGTCAATTTAGTATAAATTTCACTCTCTGTGAATTATCTCTGGAGAGATGCAATTTCTTCATAGTTGTTATTAAAAATTGCAACAATTGCAACCTCTGACTGCTTGTTAAATTCTTGCTAATAATGCAGGCCAGGAGTTTCAGATGTGCTGTATTTCTGCAGTTTGGGAATGATACTAACACCACATAGGAAATCCCTCCTAAAAATTGCATTGCTTCCTTCAAACCCACAAACACTCCTACCTCATCCTGAATATCTGTAGGAATTACATGCTAAGGAGTGACAGACACAGCTGGGGCAACTCACCAAGCCCTGAGGATGAATATCAATCAAACACTGGGCAGTGCTGTGCCTTGGGCACAGATAACCCTCCCTAGAAGTCACAGTCTTATCTGAGAGGGCAACAAGACTCAGTTTTTCACCGAAGGCAAGTGTTTCCACATAGCCTGTCTGAAATCCTGCATCAATGCTTGAGCATTCAGCCACACAGCAGCAATACAATGTAATACACCAACCTGGCCTGTTCTCTGGGTTCTCACCAGAATAACCCAGAGCAGACCTTGTCACACCAGCCACCCAACGGGACCCCAGCCCTTCAAGGTGCTCTCTGCAGGCAGAGCCTCTGTGCAGGGCAGCCCAGCTCACGGGGGAGGCAAGGAGAGCACAGCCTGTCTCAGGAGCTCCTAGATCAGCACAGTCGAATTTAGTTAACAATCCCATTTCCTTTTCCTGAATTTCTGCAGAGAGCCTGGCACAGCTCCAAGTTCTTCTCTCTGAAGTGAAACCTGTGCATGGAAATAAAAACATTTAGAGCAGGACTGGCCACGCTAATCGGCTGAACGCTTCCAGCAGTGCCCAGACACCCAAGGAGCAGGAGAGGTGTGGAGCTTCACACCTTCTCCTGTAACCACAGACAGTCTGTTTCCAGTGCAGGGTATGTTTGCTTGTGTGTTGTCTCCCCAGATGCCTCCATCGGTCCGTATCGATCCCCTGCGGGGCTGCCTGGGCTGAACACACACAGGGGGATAATGGGGTTTAGGAAGGATGGATTTCATGACAAGCCCTGTCACACAGTGCTCTGCCCGCTGCAGACCACACAGATATCCAGAGCTCCTTGCAGTGGCCTCAGTTTCATTTAGACCAAGTAAATGCTAACATAATAATAAGTAGCTTAATTGCATTGTGGAAATGGGCGCTTGATCTTGTAACAAAATCCTGGTGGACACTCACAGATAGGACCAGACAAACTGCTGCAAGGATCCTGTTGTGGTGTTACAATAACATCTTCAGGACGTTTGTGGTTCCATCTGAATCTGCACCCCCCTAAACTGCATTGCAAGTGTTCCCTGCAAAGGGCTCATCCATTGCAGTAATTTACAGAGGGAAGACAACAGAAGAGAGAAAAGCCCTGGCTAGAACAGTGCAAAAGACCTGAAGTTGCTCTTCCATGGTAAAGGTTGTTCTCTGTGGTTCATTTGAACTTTTGGGGTCTGAGGGAGCTGGGACAGTTCAGCCTGGAGAACAAAAGGTTCAGAGGGATTTTAGCAACGTGTCCAAGTATCTGCTGTGAGGGTGCAAAGAAGATGAAGCCAGACTCTTAGTGATGCCCAGTGAAGGGACAAGGGACGATTGCACAAATTGAAACATGGGTTCCATTTCAACATTAGAAAATACATTTTTACCAAGACGGCTGCCCAGAGAGGTTCTGGAGTCTCCATCCTTGGAGACATTCAAAACCCAGCTGGACACAGGCCTGGGAAACCTGCCCTAGCTGGCTGTGCTTTGAGCAGGGGGTTGGAATAGATACTCTCCAGAAGTATCTGTGACCTCAACCATCCTGTGATCCTATGAGTAGAGATTAAAATGATAATTAATAGAAAATAAAAATATCACCAAAAAACGGGAGAAGCTGTTGAGTGAGGCAAGTCACAGGTACTTCAATAGATGCTTAAGTGAAATGTTCTTGGTTTACAGACATTACAAGATAGCTGTGATGTGCTTTTTGCTTTTCTGTGTCCCAAAAGCCAAAGAGGGACCAAAGGTAAGCCAAAAAAAGGAACCTGGTAGTCATCAAGGCAGGTGCTTTCACTTCTAAAGCTGCTTTCCTTCTGAATGGGACAGTTAGACCAAGCCATTGCTAAACACATATTTTTAGAGTGATGATCTTAAAAATTAGATTTTTCAAAATAAAATTTCATTTTACCAGGAATATTTATTGTGTGCTTCTTTCAAATTAATATGCTAAATGTAGCCTTTGGCCACTGCAGTTTATTCTGCTTGACCCTGTATTTCTCCTGGAAAGTAGGATTTATATGCAAACTCTATGTTTTTGTGGGTTTTTAGATTCACAGGTTAAGCACACAGTAAAACTAGATATCTCCCCATTAGAAGTGGAGGAAAGCATGGAATTCTTGGCATTTTAATCACCCCATGATGATCAATGGATGATTTTATGCTTTTTTGTGGGGAAGGACAAGACAGGGGAAAAAACCACATATATCGATTCCCAGGCATCAGTGAAATGAATAATAGGGTGAAATGTCCTATGTAAGTTCTTTGCAGGTCTTATGAAAGCTGCCTGCCAAGGAAGTGTAGCTGTGCATGTAGGTTGAGTATGCTAAAGAGGCACTAAATTAGTACATTACATGCCCCATTTAGCACTACTGTGCAAAATCTGAGAGTGCTAATACATTTTGTTTCTAGGGTCAAGAATCATTAAAGAATGGATTCATGGTCATTCATTAGCCAGGAAATTAAAGTTTGACAGCTGCTTTTCAGTTCTGATTTCTCTTAAATGGCAGTATTATGTTAGAAAGCTTTTTTAATTTTTTTTTTTTTTCTTTTTAGAACCGTCCAGGCTGTAGAATGGTGTCATCCCTAAAGCACAGCATATCCACAAGTTATCCAGCCAGACTTACTTTTTAAGAGTGCTGTGGGCTTTGGGGATTATTTACAGGGGTTGAAAATGTTGCAATGTGCTATTGAATGTGGTTTCTTGCTTAGCTATATAGTTGTAAATGATCTGGGTTTGGAGTTGTAACTCCCTCTAGGTTTGCATTACAAAGGGATCGTACATTGTGCAAGCAGAAATAAAGCCCCGTGGGTCCTCTGTGGGCCACCAGTCCCAGGAGAGCAGATGGAAGTTATGCATGTGTGTTTAGACAGACAGAACCCTCTCATTAAAACAAAAAGAGCAAATAAACCAACAGTCCCCTCATCGGGGCTCAAGGTAGGAGAAAACCTACTTGTCCACTAAGGTAGGCACTTAACACGGGGCTCAGGGAAAGTCCTTAGTAACCCCGACAAGATTCCTTGGATTAGGGTCTCCATTCTGCAAAAGCCTCTGCACGTGAGAAGCCTCCCCCAGCTCAATGGTGCAGCTCACGTGAGTACAAGTGTTTGTCAAACCACCACCCAGTTGACAACACGTGTAGTCCAAGGGAGAGATTAGCTGGCCCTCGAGGTGGCTTTGTTCCCCTCTCTGCATCACCACAAATATATCAGCAGAGACATTCCCCTTTTCTGTTTTCTAGCCCGCCCCTACTAAATTTATATCACCAATAGGGTGCTTGCCCCACACAGCAGCCATCCTAACAAGAGCCATGGTTCACATCTCCATAGCATTGCTCCTCCTGACATGCCTCGAAGCATTTTGCACACCACAGCCAAAATTGCAGCATCCCAACTACCCTACGGTGCTAACCCTGCTTTCCTGGGTGAACCTGCTGATCTCCCTGACAAACTGGTACCTCTCTCTGTAAAAAAGCAGCACTGAAGTGGCAGCTTTTTATGGGAGAAAAGCTTAAGGAGAGAGGGGAAAACAAAAAAAAAAAGATACTCTCAGAAATTAAAAAAAAAAAAGAAAAAAAGACAAAACACAACAGCCTGGAGCCTTCTATTGATCAGAGCCCACAGGCTGCCTTTGATTAATAATCTCTGCATCAATACCACAACTGAGGTAATACCCAGATATGTTACATTAAAAATGCCAACATCCAATTGGGTTGATCTGGTTATTTGTACTACAAGAGACAGTCCCCGTCAGAAGAACAGCGATGGGACTGACTGTATTGCTAAATAGGGAAACCTAGGAAAAAGTTATTTCACATTCCACTCACCACAAAACACTGTCCCTCCTAGGCAGGCTAGCAAATAACCCCCCAAACTTACAAAGTACATTGGAAAAACTAGGACACTTACAGAGCAGAAACAGACCCAATCCAATAATTTATTCATTAGAAGTTCTTTCCTCTCTTACAAATCGGTAGAACCGAAAGGCCATATTTTGTAGTGATAAAGCATTTCTCAGTTCTAAAGATCTTGTGCTTTTTGATACTTTTTTTGCTGAATACATTTCCCTTTTGCTGTCCCCTGAGAGCTCAGCAGCAGACTTGGAGCACTACCAGCCTGACTTTGGGTTTGAGTGCTTTACCCAACCCTGCCTTGGAGGTTTTCTGTGCCACAACAGCCTGCCTCTACCCTCAGGATTATCCAGGTGCTCTATAACACCTTGCTGTTGCCGTGCTTCCAGCCCCAAGGGTGACAAGGTGCCTTGAGTATGGTCTGGTTAGAAGCAGCTTAGTGTGGATCCTGCCTCTGCGTGATATGATCCCAAGGTCACTTCAGTGAGCATCTCAGAGCCTTCATGATGTGCAAAGTTTCTTGGACACTATGACTATATTTCCACAAAATGCATCTTATGGTCTGTCATAACCATGTGTCTCCAGGAGCTGCAGCCCTCCTGAGAATACAGGAGTATCCAGAAAACACACAAATATCCAGATTCTCAAAAAACCCCACAGAGAGCTGCTGACATGAAGCTTTAGCGCTGGCAGCCTAGACGCTATTTTTTTAGTCCTTGCTCAACTCCCAGTTGTACTTTCTGGTACAAGCATACATGAGGAGGTCCCAGACGGCCCTGCTGTGCTGGGACCAGCCTGCACAGCCCCACAGTCAGGTACGGGCATGTTGTGCCCTTTCCTATTACTGCTTTCTGCCATTCCCCTCCGGGCCACATCTCACAACGCTGGCAATTATTGTCTCGCCAGGCTGTGAAAAATCAACTCTAATTAACATCTTCTGGAGAAACCTCCTCCTTGCCACCCTAGAAAAGATGCTGCGGGAGGCAGATGTGTGAGCCCAAGGTGGTGGGGCGGGGAAGAGGGTGCTTGAAAATGCTGGATGAGTCTCCTGGGCCAGGCGTTATCTCCCGTCCCCTTTGAGAGCGCACAAGAAGCAGCCTTCCCAAAGCAGCCTCGGAGGTGGCCCGTTCAGCTTTTGTCTCCCTCAGCAAAAAAATTTCTGCCCCAGCGGCTCCGAACAAGGCTTCCATTAACTCCGTCCCCGCAAGGGCAGCACGTGGGACAAAAAGCCCAACACTGCGTCCCGGCCCTCAGACAAGCCTGGAAACAAACGGTGCAGGAATTTGTCAGAATAAAATCACCCGCTCGGTGTCACCGCATACATTTACCTACCTCAGCGCCTATTCAGGGCCCTTCCCAAAGGGCAATATTAACAGAGAGGGATCGGACACCATCGCTATAGCAACATCACCCCGGAAAAATTACGGCTGCCCCAGCCAAGGGAGTCCCTGTTTTAGGAGCCCCACCAAGCCTAGGGGTTAGTCCTGATTTTAAAAACAATTCCCCTTCGAGTTGCTTTTGTTCCTTGTGATAAAAACATTTAAGCAACAAGAGAGCAGCAACCTGGGCAGAAGGAGGGTGATGGGAGGGTGACCAGCACAGAAGGGACGTGGAGCTGTGGCTGCAGTCCTGCAACACACACACCTGGCAACCAAGTAAATCATCAAATCATCAGCCTGCTGCTGCAGGGAGAGATTCTCTGGTGCTATTAGACTTGCAGCAAATCCCGGGGCACAAAAGTTATTTGGATGCCACACCTGAAAACTAGTATGAAAAGCACAGGCAGGAGTTCCAGTTTTCATTGAACCAATAATCACCTCCAAAAAAGTTCTTGAAATTAAAGAAAGTGCCTTTAAAACGTGGGTAAAAGAAAGGTGAGAAGAGTGAAGAATGTTGTTAGAGAGCTGCAGGAGGAAAGTGGGGCTCACTGAAATGAGAGCTTGATACTGCAGAGGATATTAAAGCCAATCTGGCCAAAGATCCTTTAACTCTTTAGACCAAGGGGGAAGACCTGCTGCACGTTGGGTAGAAATGAGTGAGAATTTAAGTATGCCCCCAAATCAGGTGAGCACAATGCCCCAGTTTGTGTATACAGAGATGCAAGTCTTGGAGCAGTGATGGGGTGACTAATGGGAACAAGCATGAGAAGAGGTGTCATTTGGGGAGATGGGTCCACGCAGCCTCCACATGAGGCTTCGCATTGCAGAGCCAGCAGAAACTTCATCTGCACGCTTCTTATGCTAGTGGCAGATCCAACCTTTAGCCTCTGGTAATGCTTGCAGGGCTGGAAAGCATTCCAAACACTTGGAAGTTAGTGTCTCAGGTGATGATTTTCTAAATTTAGTATGCAAGAAGCAATTCTGGAAGACAGCTGGTCCAGCCATCTCGCAGACACTTTCACTTCATGATTCTTGACAATTTATGACATTGATCTGCATTAAAACCAAGGGAGAAAGCTTGAAATAGCCCCATAATTATGCTGCAGAGAAGCCTTAGATGACCTTCCATTAACACCTGGTCTGCACTAAATGCTGAGCATCAATCCATGCTAAGATAAGAACTGGGCTTGTAGCTGTATTTAACATGACAGAATGCTCAGCACCCCACTGCTACCCTGCCTGCAGATTTGTCCACCTGCACACCAATATCCTGGTGACACACAATGACTTTCTCCTGCTGAAGCATTCCAGATCTAGGACTATCATAACCTACTTGGGGCTAATCTGCCTGTTCAAGCTGCAGCTGGAAAATGAACTTGTTCAACTGAAATACTGCTGGAAAGGTTAATGCTTAGCAAATGTGTTTAAGTCCTGGGAAAGCAGGAGCTATGTCGGTTCAGATAAATAAGGGGAAGTCTATTTCTAAGATACATTTGTACAGTTTTAGAGCAAGTGTGCTTGCAAATAATATGTACTGTGGGATGGCTTCAACAAGTAGGAAATATAAATTGTAATATATTTGCACCAGATGGTTTCACTAGGGACAGCAAGCAGAGGTGCCTTCTCTGTGGCTCCTTACTCTTAAAGATAATTCCTCCCTCTACTTGCTCCTCCATCCTTCCCAGGGCCCTGGGCTCCTGCAGCTCCATAGCACTGGGCCCAGCATCACAAGCTCCTTGTCTGGAGTTCTGGGATCCTCTCAGGAGAGAGTGGAACAGGAAGAAAAATGCTCCAGCAGCAAACCCCACTGCATGATTTATAAGACCTCATATCCACGGCCAATGAACAACCGCAGTTCACTACAGCAAACAGCCTCTTCCAGATACCTGCCAAAAGCTTTTAGACACCAGTATGATCCTAAGATATGTTCCCTCCTTGGTCTCTGTTTCTGCCCTGCCAGATTTACTGGTTAACCTCAACTGCAAAATGTTTCTCTCAGTCCCAAGGGTAAGGAATATTTAGAGGCTGATGCTGCACACCATAAACAGCACAGCCCTCAGCAGCAGCAAGCCAGACCCTTCCCCTCAGCTGTGACCACAGCTTCTCCTTATTAAGCTCTTTATGTTATTAAGTGGCCCCACTGGGAACAAGAGAAAGCACAACTGGGAACATTAATGAAGACCTACAGCATTACAAGGAAAAGCTCAATGAATCAATGCCTCGTGCCTTATTCCCATGGCTGTGACCTGTCCCCATTAGTAACAGGAGAGGGTTTGAAATGGGAGAGACCTCCCCTTCTCCTCTTTCTCCCTTGAGATGTCTGTACTGCTCAGCACCAGTAGCTGCTTGCAGGCACTAAAGGTGACTCTGGCTGACTTGTTGCCCTCATGCATCCCTTGTGTCAGTCCTCACCCAAATGGTGCAGGCACCAGCAGCTGGGACCAGCACTGGCTCTGTTACACAACTCTGTCAGCTGGCGGCAGCTACGTTCACTACAAAAGCAAACACCCACCTTCTCTTGTGACAAAATAAAGCCATCAGTGGGCACCAGGGCTCAGGGCTGCAACCAGCAAGAAATATGAGGCAGAAAGAGAGGATTAGGAGATTTTAGGCTGCTTTAGGAAAACGCCAAAAGAGTGCATAAGACACGGGCTTGCACAGCTGAGAAGCAGCTCTTACCTCCCGAAATGAAGATCTGAGGCACATGTTCAAAGTGTATGGTAGGAACCCAGGTGCATGGCCAGGGGATTAGGGAAGGGCTTTACACCTGCCCACATTCAGCTGCAGCTGGGTTCATACACAGATCAAATAGCTCATGGCAGCGGGAGGGACAGGGTGAAGGAAGGGGTCAGGGGGATGAAGTGTCGTGACCATTGCGAGGTGATTAAGACAGACCCACCTCAGACACAGCCACAAGCAGTCGTGCTCCGTGAGTGCCACCAGCATCTCTGGTCCAGGACACACAGGTGTCCTGCTGCGTTGCCCTGGGGAATGAGGGCTGCTGATGCTCCGAGGGCAAGGACTGATTGCAGGAGCAGAACATGCTTTCCTGACCACTTTCTTCGGGTCACCACCACAGGGACCTATGGGTTTCTATCTGCAGGAATAAGGATGGGGGGAAAAAAAATGGAAACTTGATTACATTTTGCCCATATTTCTTGTACATGCCTGGCAATATAAAGCAAATAATCCTTCAATTGCTCAGTCATATTAAATTCTATACTCGGGTCAATCAACCAGGGTAAGAAGACATGTGCACGTGTCTATGCATGGCACAAACGCAGCTCCAAGGCTGTCTGCAGGGAGCTATTCTCTACGCAGGCTCTGGTGTCCCCTTATTAGTAGTAGTATCATCTTTTTCCCCTGAGAGTAGTGACAAGAACTATATGAAATGAAATATTTTTGCATTTCTTTGCAAGGAATTTTTTTGGTAAGGATAAACATCCCCTCTCCAGCAATGGCAATGTGAGAGCTTGATGTTCATGTGGGACAGCACTGAGGGAACACAGCAGTAATACGGCTTATATAGAGGGTAGATCAAAGGGGCTGTGGACCTTTAGAACATTCTAGCAGGCTTGGCAGGAATCTTTATGACATGCTTGACACAGGTCCCAGGACATTGATAATGATGGTCACACTGGTACCAGTCAAGCCCATCCACCTTTCCCCATGATCCTGCTTTCTTGCAAAAAGAATTACCAATAATAGTTGCCTGGGGCAAGGAAGAAACAAAATTATGGATTTGTCTGAGCTCCCTATGAACATATGCCAGCCAGTCACAGCCATTCCCTCCTAGGCCTGCTGTGCTTTTGATAGCAAAACAAGAGGGGAGTTGAAAACGCTTAAAAATTCCCCACCTTGCCTTTCCTTAGGCACAAACCACAGCTCCTGCTCTCTCCAAATCATTCTCCTCCTCACCAGCCCATCAATGCCCCTTAGTCCTCCAAGGAGGAGGGCCCATTGGGGCTTCTCCTGGCCCCTTGGGTGACCAGCACCATGGAGTCAGCCTTGATATGGGCAAGATGAGCTCCTGCCTCTTGATCTGGTGTTATTGACATGGTGGCTATATCTGTTCCTCACAGGAGAGCTTTCCTCAGGTAACCTGTCTGGTGACTTGCACAGCCAACATCAGGCAGCAGCAGCTAGGAATTGTCTGGTACTCACAGACATTTATCCAAGTCTTTTTGATAAGCTTGTCCTAGCCTTGTCATCAGGCAATTTAACCTCAGGGGTTTAAAACCTCATAGAGTCTCAGCCTGAGAGCACCTTCCCCTCATATGGAAAAATCCCAGAACAAAACAGTGCAAAGCAACCTTCAGCAGGCAGCAGCTCCCAGTTCAGGAGGGCCACAAATCCCCCTAGAAAGAGTGGGCATAGGAGGGACTTAATCTATTTTGGCCTCTCTGCTGAAAGACACAATGAAAGAGCCTGTTAGCAACAGCTCATGCCTAAATCTGCCTTTAACACCACTACAGTGACCAGTGCTGTTAGCACTGTCCCCCTGCCCCTTCACAAACACCTCAAGAACAAAGTGCAACGCCGGGTCCAGGAGACCAGCTCCAGCTCATGCTGCCTCATTATCTTCTCAGCCTTGTTTAGTCTTTGTCTCTAATGTAGATGGCAAACTCTCAGGGGCAGTGACCATGACTTAGTTCACTGAGTGCCAGACAACTGCTGGAGCTCAGTTAATGATGAGACAACTCCCATAGGCACATTGTCTTAAGTGGGAGTTTTGGCTAAGTGAAGACTTCAGGGATTTGCCCAATAATAAGTCAGTAATTCAGGATGCACTTAAAGACACATTCAATGTGCCTTTGCAGCAACATCCTTGGGAAGTGAGCGTTTGTACTCCAGAGCACAACTGCGAGGAAGTCTAATATTAATTAGGAAGCAAGCTCAAGGGCCCTGAATAGGCCCTTATAACAAAAGATCTTTTATTGAATAACTGTAGAGGAGTGCAATGCCAAAGTTTTCATACCGAGGTAACAATAAATGAAATGCAATTAATGCCTTTAAGACCAGTCTGTAAATTCAATCTATGCTTAAACAAAACAAGGAGCTTCTAAAGACATCTTTTAAAAACTGTAAGAGGAAAAAAGAATGACTATAAACTTAAATAAAATACGCAAGTTGATTCAACCTGTTTCAGCTGATAAACGGCATGGTACTTGTTCCATGCCAAAGTGACACTTGACCTCTATATATCTTCTTAATGAAGTCAGCAGAGAAAGACACCCAGTGAGCCTTTGTAACACTGCAAGCGAGTTGCAAGCTGGGCTTCACTAATGGGAGCTGTCACTTGGTTTTTTCCAGGTCACAAACTAAGAAGAGCAATTAAATCAAATTGGAGGCTGTACAGATTGGAGCAAGCCTCAATAGACCAGGTACCTAAATCATTAAAGACATAGTTCTTTTCCATGATAAATTGTTGAGGAGAGTGAAACATGCTGCTGGTCATTAATCTAGGCTAATCAGCTTGAAAGCTGGGTTGTTTTATTTAGTAATTAACTGGTTATTTGAAAAAAATGATACATGGCCTATAGAGCTGCCATCCAGCAGATAATAATGCAGAGCAGTGGGGAATCTCTTGAGGGCAATTCATGCCTTTTCAATTATAGCCATTGGCAAACTCTGAAAAATGGCTCTAGGTTTGTATTGACACGGAGTGGAGAAACACACTCCAATGAACATAGCAGGCATCTTGTTGCATGCTGGTAATTGCTCCAGCCTGCCCCTTACACGAACCACACAAAAGCAAACGAAACATTTCGGAGGTGTCCTTCTTCCCATCCCTTGGGTTTAGTGTTTGTCAGACCCTTCTGCTGGAATTAGGGGAGAAGAGCTGCTGGATGTCAATGGTCAGGTGTGCAATAAAGGGAGCCCTAACATCCCCTTTCATAGGCAGGAGCTGCATCTCGCCACACTGATGCACAGTGACCGCTCTGGACTTCTCCAGAAATGCTCCATGAGATCCCCAAGTGGCTAAGGCTGGATGCACCTGAAGCCTATTTCCTGGGGAATCTGCTGAGCAAGGACACCAGTCGATCAATCCCTGCTGTCCCACATATTTATTGATGGACAAAACACACAGGACTGGCCGTCTGTCTTTGAGCTGCAGCAAAACCAGAGCGAGGAAGTCTCTTTACAAGAAGGTACTGTAGGAACAGTGTGGTAATCCTCTCACAGAGGAACCAGACAGTCCCATCTGCCATGTCAGCCTCTCACAGGCCCAGTCACAGGTATGACAGGTATCTTTCACACTCAGCCCTTCCAGTCATTTTGCACAAGGGCACCTAACTCCTTTGTTCTAGATATGGATCTAACAATTGCTTCCAGGTGTCCACAAAAAGTGACTCAAATGGAGGGATCATCTAAGTGAACCACATGTCCACAGAGTAGAGTTTTGTCATTTGTTAAATACAAAGGACAGGAGAGAAGTTAAAATTCTGCTGGAAAAAAGCCTCTGGACATAGAAGAAAATTCCCTGAGGTTACATTGAATACACAGACAACAGCCCTGGCTCAAAAACTCCCGGACCACGAGTTGCTGGCAGACCACACCAGACTACCAGGCACATTTGTCCTGTTTTTCCCTCTACCCAAGGCATGTGCTGCTGGCAAATGTTGGGGACAGGATACTGGGCTACGCGGACCACTGGTCTGATGCAGTGTGACTGCTCTTTTGTTAGGTATGTTCTCTCTCTTAAGATTCAGAGGGAAAGAAATGTATGGCTGACACGGCAGCAGCAGGACCCCAGGCTGGAGGGAAGGGCAGGAGCATTAGCAGGCAGGTAAGCACTGTGGAGATGGGTGGGTTTGTTGCTCAGTCACTGTATCTGAACTGTACTTCAATATTTCCTCTTTTGAGAGCCTTTGATGGAGGTTTTGGAAGCATGAGGAGAAAATAAAAAGCCTGCTCAATGGGGCAGGAAGCAGAATCCACCATGCAGGAGCAGCATCCACCAAGCACACAAAGCTTGCAAATACAGGCCATGCAGGGTTATTAAACCTGGTTGTGGGGGTCAGGAGATCCCCAGAGCCAGCAGCATCCCACAGAGCAAGCAAAGCAAGCTCCAGTCAGCTTAAAAAAGCACCCGTTAATGAAAAACTTTACCAGGAAAGCAGATCACATCAAGGCCACACAGAAGCCTCAGATCCTTTAAGCTGCACTTTGAAGACCAGTGTGACAGACCGACAGATAAAGGCAAGGTCACAGGCCATCAAGACCCCCTCCAACATACTGTGCAGCTGAGTTGGAAAAAAGAAGAAAAATCATTGTTGCTATTTGACTAAACATTATAAACTAAAAATAGCTGAATATCTCTGATTAGAAAAATTCCAAGGGCTTACAATCCTTGCCACTTGGGGTCCAATTTTTCTCTCCTTTATTATAGGCATTAGGTTTTGGACAATACCAGGGCTACAGAGGGCATATGTTAAGTTAGTCTAAGCCTGTACCACGCGAACCTTTGCACCCTGTAGGCTACTTTGTCGAATATTTCTGTCTTCAAATGAGCTGTAAAGGTTGCATTTTTTATGGCAGCAGCCAGCACAGATCCCATTAACACGTTTCACGAGTATAATTTTCAACAGTATTAATAATTGTCCCCATAAAAGTCCATGAGAGGAACTTAAAGGACTAGACTGTTTTTATTTCCATGAAATTCCTGCTCTTTTAAAAGCCCTCCATGCCTGGATTTAATATTTTATACTTTCAGACCTCGACCAACTGTTTCCAGGCATAAACTTTCTTACTTCAAGTGTGCTAATGCCAAATGAAAAGCAAAGTGATCTGAAGTTCTGCCAGACCCTGCAAGTTGGGTTGAAAAAGTCAAAGATGAAAGGGCTGCACCTGCCAGTCACCCTCAGATGGCCAGGGTGAGGAATCTGGGGAATCATGAGCTCTAAGCAAGGATTTTTTGACTGCACTAAAGACCTCATCACCTTTTGGGAATGCCCACTGCAAGGTCCATTTTACAAGGGATGGCAACTGGCCAGATATGGCCACAACAGATGTAGAACCACGAGTCTGCTCCAGACGAGGATCTTGGGCCTGGGGTCAGGTAGTGGAGGGGCAGCAGCCAGGATTGTTGAGCTGCATTTGTGTGTTTGCCTCATTAAGTCACTCTTGGTTTCCATCAGCAAAGCAGGGCACCATCTCTGTGGGCACAGAATTCTCTGATCATTGGAAAGCAACACCACAAAGTATTCTGGCTGAGGCTGGGAGAGTCTGCTTAGAAACTCAGCTTTAATACCTTGGCTTAGACAAGTTGGGAACAGAATTACTAACCTCTAAGTTCAACACTCACTCATAATTAACACTCTGGGGAAACACATCCAACGCAAGACAGCTCCTAATTCAGCAGATAAAAGGCAGAATGAGATCTCAGTGCTGGAAGCTACAGCACAAACTTAGTCAAAGTAGGGTGGGAATGTTTATCAATGACTGTAACAAGCTTAGCACACTTACCTGGTGACAAGATCCATCAGAGAGGGTTGTTGAATCAGCCCTCAATGCTGCTTTATCACAGGTCTTTTTCAGCCTAGCCAGAAGTTAGAAGTTTGGTGCAGATGACAGTGACCCATTCTGGTCTTACTATATAGATACACCAAGCAGAAGGAATTCAAACACTTGGAACAAATGGCTTCCCAGCAGGTAATGGATTTTAATTCATTGCCCAAGACAATCTGTTATAAGAAAATACGGAGAAAATATAAGATGTAAAAATACTTCTCTTTCTGAAGTATTTCTCTTGCACTGGAAAATGGCCTTGTGAAAACAATCAAACAAGAAAAAGGATCAAAACTGGGACTGGCTTCAATACTTCACACCAAGGATCACTGAACTCCTTTGATTTCCAGTGTCAGTGCAAAAAAGCCAGCAGGAAAAGCTTTACTTAAGAGGACCTCCACCCAAGCAATATCAAGCAACCTTGAAAATCCAAGATTAATGTTGACAGAAAAAACTCAAGATGATCATCAGTGTGTATTATACCTCAGAACCTCTCTCCTGTTGACCAAGCAAACACCTCATCTCAGGTGTATCTTAGACCTAACAGGCCTGTTTTCAGCTTTTTATAAATTAGACCAATGTGTGTTATCTTGAAAATGTTTGCTTGAAAAGTTATACAGCTAGCTGGCCAGCCTGTTTCTCTTTATCACCTGAACCCCTCAGTTCTGCATGTGGGTGTTTGACTGGGACAATCTTTGCTGAGTTAATTATGCCCTTGTTCTTCATTAGAGTAATTGCTAGCAAACTTCACTGCGAAACCACAGCAATGACTGAGCAAAACCTAACTAACAGGAATGACATTCTGGGGGACCTGAAAACCTGAATACTGGTAAATTATTGAAAAGAAGAGGAATTCCACAAACACTGGGCAATTTACGCCATAGCTCTCCCAAAAGGCTTTTGACTTAGACCTTGCACACCCCCTCAGTCCTCTATCATCCAACATGATGTGATTCCAAAGGGATCCTTTTGTCTCTCAACTCTAAATTAAACCTTAGATACAGGAAAGCTATTTCCAGGAGGACTCAAAGGGGATTTCAGACACAGCATACTTCAACAGTGAGGCATTCCAGAGAAAAAGGCCATACCAAAGCACTGGGTTTAGAATTCTAATAAGCAAAAAAAGCCACCCTTGTATTTCTCATCAGCCACGTGGGTTTGCACAATTAAAACACAATAGTTTCTTCCAGGGCTTTGTTGAGGTCCGGAATAGCCCAGTGTAAGTGTGCAGTGTGGCATACCATGCCTATTCTCTGCTCTCTGCAGGTCTGTCTGCCCAAGGCAGCTCCTCTGCTCCCTGCAAACCTGCTCCTCCCTGGCTGTTGGAAAGGAGTGATGGTTTGACTTTGCTGTGCTTCTGATAACGCCCAGGATTAGGTGCTGGTAAACGCCGGGAAATAGTTCAGATCACATTGAAGCCTTTGTTCAATGAGGATTTCCTTAAAGCAGAAGGCAGTCCTCACATTAGCCTTTATTGTAAAACCATCAGGACCAAGGAACCTGATGAGTTCTGGGGAAACCCTCACAGAATCACAGAATGTTAGGGATTGGAAGGGACCTTGAAAGATCATCTAGTCCAACCCCCCTGCCAGAGCAGGATCACCTAGACCAAGCTGCACAGGACATACACTTTGGAGGTCCATGAATGAACATTTTAGGTAGAGAAAAGGCCTTATTCAGGGATTTCTCATACTTCTTACCCTTCACTGTGCAGGTTACTACCAGTGCAGCCAACAGTTCCAAGCTGAATATGGAAATATGGCTTAATGTGCACTTCCACTTTCTCTGAGGTGGAGTTGATGGAGGCTACTTAGAGTAAAGACTGCCTGGTTCCTCTCCATTATAAATTCCTGATTATCCACGGCTGAACAAACATTACCAATATGTAACTGCTCATGATAAAATTTCTTATGCTAGTTGGCTGATCCCAGATTATTTCATTGATGCTGTTGAATACAGAGTGAAAAATACCAAGAATCTCTAGATATTCTTTACTTAGGAATCGGACTACAGATTTATCAGGAGAAAAGTCTAGTTCTCAAATATTTTCTTAACAAAAAATTGGCCTTTTGGGAGGTTAAGATAGAGTTTTGGATTATTTTGAAGAATATATTTGAAGCCAACAGCTTCTGAAGGACCAGAGATAATGAACTGACACTAGTCAATGTGGGTACTCGCAGGTTGTCACATACAAATATACAGTGCCTGAGGAGGCCACACAACAAAACTTTTAAGTAAATCGACTATTTTAGTTGGCAATATAAAACATTTTCAACTTTGTTTTATAACAGCATCCAGCTGTCCATCTGTACAGGAACATTAGTTAGTTACCATGCAAAAAGTCCTACTCCAAAGCCTCAACAGGGTGGAGGGATTGATGAGCTCCTGTTAGCAGGGAAGCTGGAAGATGCTGCCTCACAGAGTCCAACTTGCTCATTAGGAGGCTGCCATTCCCTTGCCCACAGGAGCTCACTACTGTCTCCTACTGAAGCACCAGGTTATCGTCTTGTCCCCTGCTTCCTTTACTGGAATAGCCCAGAAGATCTGGCTGAGCTTTTCCAGGAACTGCTTCCTCCAGAAGGGAGCCAGGATCTTCAAGTTACATGCAAGACTCATTCCTAATGTAGAGTACGCATAAGGATGTATGTAATCTAGAAACAAAAATCACAGGAGCTGAGCTTACTGTAAAAAAAGGGATAACACCAGCTTTGAACACGTGCAAAACCCAGACACCTTAACTGGGGAGCAACTGGGAAATCAGCTCCTGCTGCACACAGCTTTGGATGGCTTGGCCAGAACAGCTACTTCTGCCATCCACATTCACAGGTGGATGACAAAATACTGCAGCTTTATGGGATGGACAGGTTCTTCTCTCTCATAGGGCTAATGGCTGGTAACTTTCTTTGTCTTTCCACAGCTATTGCTGAAAAAAAAAAAAGAAAAGAAAAAAAAAAAGGAAGAAGAAGAATAAGAAGAATGCTTCCTTTTGCAAAGGCAAGAAACAGGTTTGACTTCTCCCTCCAGGTTGGGATTTCAGTCAAGGCCAGCACAGTGAAGGCCTTGTTCTCCCCTGGAAGTTCAAGACAGTTTTGTTTAGGGAAAATAAGAGGCTTTAGCAGCTGCTTTTTGGTAAAAAGGAACCGTATAGACAATAGGTGAATCATCCCCAGAAGCAGTCACTTGACATCAGCAACAAAAGCTGGCAGCTCCATGATCAATGAGCCCCTCTGCACTAATATAGAAAGAATTATGGTGGTATTTTCCTGAAGTGTGGAGCTTTGCTTCTCCTTTTTTGCTGGGGACACAACTACCACCCCATCTCCCACTCCCTCCAGCTCTGAATTACCAAAGGCAAGTTTACAACATGGCAAAATGTGAACAGTAGATGAGAGAACTTGTCCCATCTCGGCACCTGGTGGTGAATTCCATGCTGGCCTCTTCTTTTTTCTTTGACCTTAGACATCTTTTTAGCCTGTGACTGCAGTAACCTCCAAGGCAAAGCTGTTGGTTTTTTCTGAGACACAAAGGAAGCACTGGTAGTTCATCCCAAAAAGACAATAAATAGCACATGCTATGCCTATTTGTGCATCCACTGAGGTTATAAAAGCTGTGGATTAATTTTTGAATACCTCTGTGGAGGGGACCAATCCTGCAAGCTGGTGGGCACCTGTCTAGAGAAGCAGAGTCCAACTGTCTGCAAAGGCTCTTTCTTGTAGATTCACCTCCCAACAATGTTTGGGTTAAAGTTTCATATGTAATATCAGAACTGCAGATGTGCAGCTAGACACTTTTCAAACAGATTCATTGTGATTTAGGTTCTCTGCCATTTTAGCTTGCAAACTGGTCTAAAAGAAGATTCTCTGCAGTTTACATGCAAAATGCATTCCCAGAGATGGGAAGCAAAGGAAAGGCAGATGTGTTTTAATCTTCACTCTTGACCTAAATATGAAAAAATAACAAAACTGTAGTGAACAAAGACCAAAGGTAGCATGGAAAAAAAAAAATAAATCTGTGTTAATGACAGCATTCTTCTGGGGTGTGTCCCCACTGATCACAGACAGCTGAACTACTCCAGTCTGATCCAGAAGTGAAGCAGAAGGGAGTTTCCATGAATTGAAACTACGGAGGCTAGGATTCAAATGACCCTGGACCTTCACAGAAGTCATGGGGAGGTTTAATTTAGGAGAGGACAAGGAAGAGGCAGGGAGCAGTGTTCTGCCCAGGTAACAAGATGCATGCGATGGGATCTTTTATCAGCTGTGATTTGCTCATAACTATTTTCCCTCTTCTAATGCGCTGTCATGGAAAAGAAAGAACTGATAGTGGGCTTGCAACATAAAATTTAATTTCCAGAGGGACTAACATTAACTGCACTAATCCACAGAGATTTTTTTCTGCCAAGTATTACTCTTCTTTCCAGCCCAATCTGGACTCCTCAGCACAGACCTGCAGCATAACAAAGGAGGGTGGTACAGGCAGCTTTCCAAAAGAGACAAGAGCTCCTCCAGCACAGCCATGCCATCGCCCTCCAGCGTGCTCAGGAGGAGAGTGGCTTGTTTCGTTATCAGTGTGGAGTAACCATGGCAGGGAGAGGATGTTTGGTTTCAGAGAGCAGGCAGTAAGTTTATATTGTCAGAGCAAACACTTGGGACTCCAGATCACAACATCCCCTGTTGTTTACAGAGTGTGTTATGCCAGAATTGGACGCGAAGACGCACTTCATGGGGACAAAAGGGGACAATGCCATTATCCTGTGATTGTCAACAGTGTTACAGTGCTGAAGACCTTAGTCCAATATTTGCCAAGCAGTAAAATGAGCAACGCCTGTCAGTTTGTTGACCTAGATGCATCAGTTACTAGAAAAACTATATTGAGCAGACAGCAGTTCAGTTTCAATTGCTGGGGACCAAATTCCAGCCACAGAACTAAGCGCTATCAAGTTACATCCAGATTAACTAGAAAACTGTTGAAGTCTTGTTCAGATGTTGTCACCAGGATACAACAAACAAGCATCTTTATGTTGGGACTCTTTCAAACCAAGTGTAACAACAGTTTTGTCAGAGCCAGTCACTACAACTCACAGACTGAAATTCCAAGGGGGATTTAAAATGTTATAAACATCCTTCTTGGAAAGCTTTAAAAAAAAGTTACCTTCATATTAATGCAGAATGATCACTGTGACTTCACTGACAGATGTCCTGCAGGCTTTAGGCCACGGCAATTGTTGGCACAGTGGTACATTTGTACCAAATCTTACTCTTGTTCAGTCACCTGTGCTTCAGCTGAACCAGAAAGGCTTCAGCTGCTGATATCCCTGCTGGGAGGGCTGGTGGACCTGAGAAAGCACCTGCCCTGCCTTACACCAGACCAGATACAGGGAGAAATAGTGCTCCAGTTGCACCCAGTCCTGGGCGAGTGACACAGACCCTAGACTGACAGCAGCCTAAATGTCCTTCCCTTGCATTCAGTGTGACACCTTTCACTGCCAAATCACTTTATAACTTACCTGCAACTGCAGTCTCTGTGCAGGAGAACGACCAGCCAGTAGAATGGGCTTGTGCTGCACCACAGGACTGGGTGAGCAGCACTGACACTGGCATTTCTGCAGAGAAAAAGCATGCAACAACACTGGGTTAAAGCAAAAACCAAGCACATTCTTCTCTGTTTACTGCAGGCACCGTTTCAGGCCTCAAAGGGCTGATAATGCTCTGGCTCCAGCTAAAGAGCTGACAATCATCCCTGCCCCACCACGCTGAACATGCAGCTTTATGCCTGCAGGTAAAGTCTGTCAGAATCAGGACAGGATCAGCATTCATGAGAATCTCTCTTCCCCCACACCACAGAGAAAGAGGGAGGCAATTTTGAAACAGCTCGGTTGGTGAAACCTGCTGTGGGCTCTGCCTTTGTGCTGCACTTGGGAGAAGTTGGCAAAATGCTTTTCCCCACCTTGCCCAAGGAATCTCCCTTAAACAGCATCCCCTGCCACCCTGTAACAGTGTCCTGCATCAATCACATACTGCCACTGCTTCTAACTGCATGGACTCTACATACTGGGTGTTTACTAACAAGCAAGCACCCCAAATCAGGCACAGCAAATACCTAGTGTATCAAAGGCAGAGACCCACCAGTTGGCTTCAACCCACGCTTTCTTAAGACAATGCACATATGTCACAGAGATTCCTCTCCAGCTTATCCAAGCTCTCAGAAAGGCTTTTCTTTATGTTTTAAAAGAGGCCTCGGATGCTAAGATACCATTCTGCTTTCTTAAGTAATGTCACAAGACTTCTGGTTTGGCCACACAGTTGCTCTTTAGAAATGAAAAGGAGAGTTCGTGCTTCTGCTTGGGACAAGTGGCGAAAACACTGCAATCTTTTCTATAAAGAATGGAGGGGAAAAAAGAGGCAAAAAAAAAAAAAGATCAGGAACTGAGTTCAGTCACTCTGGGAACCCAGCCTTTATGTGCTGTTTACCAAAAGGATGAGCTGGGAAAAGGGGTGAGGGGCAAATGTGTGCATTAGGTCTCACCTGCTGATTCTCAGGAGTCATGAATATTCCTATAATCCTCGTCTTTTGGCCCAACAGGCTACAAACCTTTTCATCATAAAGCTTGATTTCAGTGAGGATCCGGGAGCTGCTCTAAGCTTCAGCAAGTGGTAGAATATTCCCTTGTTTCCATGTGAAAACAGCCTCTTGCCACAAACCACTCTCCAACGTTTCTTCTCTGTTACTCATCTACTAACAGCATTTGTCTTTCAGAGGGGATATTTAAATAAATTCTGTTCTGGGCTATGCAGAGACCAGTCAGCAAGTCACAATATCTGAGGCAGCCAGCATGGTTTTTTCATTGCATACATACACATACATAATATACATGTTGAGATAAGAGTATATTTATAAAACGTGCTACATGCTTGTAGCTAAAAACCAAGACACTACAAACAAAACCAAAAAGGGCCATGAGCAGTGGTGTGAATTATACAGCATATTTTTCAAGCCAGGTGGCACTATTGTAGGCACATCACAGGCCAGAGAATGTCACCTGGTGTGGGCGTAATTTACATGGCAACAGGACAGAGGAGGACAGGGAAGGAGGGTGGGTTGGCAGGAGATGCAAAGAGGGTGTGTAAAAAGATGTAACAAAGCAGTTTAGAGAGATAAACCTTCACAAGATAAGCTGTGGCTGGCTGCACTTCCACAAGCCTTGTTGAATTCTAATTTTCAGGCACTGGGCAATGGAAAATTATTTTCTTTTACAGAAAAGGGAAATGTTATCTCCTCCAGCTGAAGGGATGGACTGTGCATAAAGGAAAGAGGCCTTTTTAAATGGGAAGCTCTTATTTTCCTTACAGAAATAGTATCCAGTGGCAACCATCCTTAGGCCATGAAACAAACATTTAATAGCTTAAAAAAGCTTCCCTACAAAAAGATCTAATTGATCAGAGCTGCCAGATAAAAGTCAAGATAAAGATTAATCTTTTTTTTCCAATGGTTAGAGGAGAGGTAGTACATGGTAAGAACAGAAGGGGTAGGATTGCCTTGCTGGTTATTGGTGGAGGATTTTTAAAAAAAATATGTAACTACAGATTCGAAAGGGCCTTATACGGTTAATATTCATGCTGGTCTTGCTTGTGAGAAAGTAGGCAAGAGCTATAAATAATCAGTACTGGAACCTTGTTTAAGTATAAACTACTTTAGCAAGAAACCCAGGGGATGGGGCAGGGAAGCTATTGTATTTGGACTAAATACTTAGTCCATAATTAGCCCTAAACTACAAAATAATTTGAGCATTCAAATAGCTTTCATCTTAGGTGGGTTTGAGATGAGAGCTGTTAGATGAACTCATCTTCCACCTGATATACACAAGTACATCACAGAGGAATCACAAACGAAGCACGAGCAAAGTTTGTTTTGGGGATGTCCTGAATCTATACAAGATGTGGAGGTTTGTTTTTCAAGCTTAATAATACTTATTTCATAACATCATTATCAAATAGTTCTACACAGAATATACGTTAATATGCACAGGCATCAATGTGATAGACAATATCTCTTGTCTATCTACAGTTCACCAATTTAAAATCATTAATACATCTATGTTTCTTAAGGCAACACCTTTACCTGGGGCATGATCATCATCTTTCATCCCCTCTACGTGTCTCTCACACCAACTCTGAGGCCTGATGTTCTTGCAGATTTGTCCCAACTTCTGTTTTGGCTTGTGGAAGCCTTTGGTAAGGCACACATGCAACACAAAATGATGAGCCCAAATAATAAACAGGCCACTCACTGGATTTCTAGTGGGCTAAGTAGACTGGGATTGCTGTGCATCTCCCATTTCCCTCCCAGATACATGCTGCTGGGGCAGGTCAAGTTACCCAGATCATTTCTCTTCAGCAGAACACCTCCATATGAATACTGAGAGTGAAATAATATACACTGGTTCCTGTTGTAGTTTACCTAGAATTTTACACTTCTGATACTGCAAACTTACTATAGTCATGTACAATTAAGACTTGGAAGGAATAATATATTTGTGTTGTGTTTAATATCTTATGAATCCATTACTCAGGAGGTTAAGAATATGACCCTCCAAACATCACAGTGTTGACAGCACAGAGGGCAAGCTTACAGCTGTGCAGGATAGCTATGGTGGTATTCCCACCTCACATTTTACTGCCAGTCACATTTCTCCACTGTTGCACAGCTCTGGCAATGCTGCTAGGAAAGGTCTCATCACTCCTAAGACTCAGTCCTGGCACGTGGAAACCATTGCTTTCCTTACATCACACACATGATCCAAGATCAATCCCTGAACAAATCAACACAACTCTCTTCAAACCTGCCCATGTTCTGCCAACTTCAGACAAAGCTCTGAATAACACACCTTTGCCATCCACTGTTGTTTAGGGTATCCTGTGCTCAGCTTTTGCCTCAGCTTCAGCCTCTACCCAACTCTAACACATAACATCAGGCTGTTCAAAGGTCGCTCTTTGTTTGCTTCTTGTCTGCTCTTGAGATAGATGTTTCAAGGTGTGACAAAGGATATAAACACATTCACATCGGGGAAAAAAAAAAAAAGCTATCCAGGTGTTTAAGTAATGCCAAATGTGAAAAAATTCCAATTCTCTGTTTTCTCCTTCAATCTGGCAATTCCAAGGGACCAAGCGTGTCATGAATTGTACCCAGAACACTTTCTGCTCGGGTGAGTTCAGACAAGGTCTGCATTAACTCCCCAACCTGCAAGAAAATTATTTGAAACAAAAGGTTCAGATATGTCCCTTTCCCTCCAACAAGCCTGGAAACAAATGGTACAGAAATGAGGTCAGAAAGGAATCACCCGCCTACCATACCGCTGAATTCATTTACCTACCTCAGAGCCCATTCAAGGGAAGGGGTGGGATGGGGAACAAGGGATGATATAAAGCAGAATGAAGCTCTGGGGTCGCTCGCTACATTACAAGATTTGACAGGCCTTTGCCAGCCTTCAGCTTCTTTGTGTCTTCCACATAATAGAGAAACACAAACTGAGCAGCCTGTGATCTGGGGGTTGCGATATTAGACGGAGCAAACCCTTTGCAAATGCTAATAGTATTGTAGCATCCTGGCAGGCAGCAACACAAAAAACGATGTTGATTTTCACATGAACCAGAACAGGCTCATTGTAAGGGAGGTTGCAATGAATGTTCCATCTCTAAACATCAAAAGCCATAGGCGATTGGCTTGTGGAGACGAGGCAAAATACTGCTTCAAATGTTCCTAAATGTAGGGGGCACACTGGTACTGTAATGCTTAGTTGATGAGGCTCGCAAAGAGAGAACGCTTGCTTGAAATGGAAGTGAAAATGGTCTTTGGTTATGATTTCTGCAGTGAAATAATTTCTAGGTCTAAAGAGGCTTTTGTATTCCAGCAGTCTGGAAGAGATGCTCCTTTATGAAACACAAATGGGTAGATTCAGTCAAGGGTAGAGTTTGCCATTTGCAAATGGCAGGGTTGGTAGTGATAGAGCACAAATGGAAAGTGCTTGTCCTTTGCAGTTCCAAGGATGTGGCAGCTGTCAGTCTTACCTAGTGATGCCCAGCTCTTTCTAAAATGTTAGAGGATACAACCTTTAAGCTATTTCTGTTATAAAGGTTGTTATAAAATACCCTTTGAATTGAAACTTGACATCTTCCCCTATATTAGGAATGGTACAATCCAAGATGTTAATAAATGCACCATTTGATCAACCTTCAAAGGTTTCATTGTTGTTCTTTGGGTATAAAACTTGACCAAAGCTAATCTTGTTGGTTGTCACTACCAAGAAATCCATTTTAAAGTCAGAATGTGAAGTCATCACACAGGTTAAGACACACTGCTCTGGAAGCCCTCTTAGATCCTACAGACTCCAAGAGCAGCAAATAGCGAGTCTTCTATCAGTGTTCTGCAACACAAGCCACAACCATTTGTAGCTATGCACAGTAAACAGCTTTTCAGCAGGAATAGCAAGAAATACTTCTAGAATTGGCTCTAGAACAGCACCTAATGCCAGTTCCAGGATCAGTCCCACTGCCAATGGCAGGCTCATTTCTGGATTCACCTCCTGAAGCAGGCCTAGAACTCCACCAAGAGTCAATGTGAGAAGCACTACAGTAGCTGCTAGACTGAACACAACCTTATTGCCAAAATCACTTCTAGAGCCACTTCTGGGAACATTTCCCCACCAAGTGACAGCACCAACCCAAGAAATGTTTCTAGAACAGTTTCTGA
The DNA here is from genome assembly GCA_013401335.1 of Brachypteracias leptosomus. Classification (NCBI taxonomy): domain Eukaryota; kingdom Metazoa; phylum Chordata; class Aves; order Coraciiformes; family Brachypteraciidae; genus Brachypteracias; species Brachypteracias leptosomus. The sequence goes on along the minus strand of VYZX01011222.1, from coordinate 35,412 downwards.
AGTTGGCTCTAGAGCTGTTTCACAAGCCATTCCAGAAGCACTTTCAGAACTGTTTCCTGACTCACTTCTACAGACAAAACTAAAACAATGCCTGTGATGCTACTCAGTCAATAGAGTTCTCTCATCAGATGCTTCTGAGGAGATGAAAGTAAAAGGAAAATAAAGGAAGCTAGCTGCTGTTTTTTCAGATAGCTGTACTTGCCAAGTTCTTGTGAGGTGTCCCAAAAATCTGAGTAATCTTCACCACTGTACATGCCATTCATGTGAGGAAGCATGCCTGGAACATTTCCTAGAGCACCTCAACATCTAGAAACACATTCCAAAGAAAACTCATGCTGCACCTCTGCAGAAACACAGAGGTATCATCACAGCCTGAGTCCATATGGCAACACCTCCACTGACATAGAAGAATCCCACAGACACCTCCAGGAACAAATCCCACCGAGGACAGAGTTCTGACTGACTCAAGGGGCTCCCATATTTCAATATTTATCAACTGAAATGATGAATTCTTTTGCATCTTTTTTTAATACAATTGTTAAGAGTTACTAAGTGGCATTTAAAATACACAAAAATCAAAACTTCTAAATTGTAGCTTTGACAATATATCATAACTTGGTTTAGGCTCAAAATATACTCAGTCAAAAAAACTGATCAGTCTTCTTGATGGTGAAATAGAGCATACCAGTACATTGTAATAAGCAAGAACTTGACTTTTCCACCCTCTAA
>VYZX01011222.1:17236-34657 GCA_013401335.1 Brachypteracias leptosomus | reverse complement strand
AACTACGCTTGCTTTGGATGCTTTTACATATTTCCAAGTTTTAAATCCCCCTGTGTCTGATAACTTAGGATCTGGTTACCAGTAACCACTCGGAATTAACATTTGAAAAAGCACCATTTATACCTTTTCCATGAAGAAACGACAAAAAACCCTTGGTCATTAATATTTAAGCTTTGGCTTATAAATGTCTCCTTTCATGAAAAACAAATATGTTACTATATCTACATGACAGTAAAGAACATGCTTTGGAAAGGAAATATCCATTTATGGAATAATTATATTTGCATTTGAGGATCCCCTCCCTAATCTCAAAAAGCCACAGAGATTACAGATTAGTCTTTGCTCCTTATAATGAATTGCTTTTATGCAGAATCTGAGGGTAGTGTAAGTGTACTACAGAAAAATATCCTGAAATTGGGCAAAAGTTTGGAATAACATACTTTTCAGCACCACATCAACGTTAGAGACAGTTGAAAGAATTTTGTTTACTACCTAAAAGATGTTGTAATGGTCACCACACCCTTCTTATGCTGCTTAACATAACTACAGCTACCCATCTAGGAACATACTCCTTACAAGAAGCAATTCTCAAGTGGCCAACTAATAGCACTTAGGAAGCACATCTGTACTTTAAGTGATCAACTTACCAGCGAGATAAGCACAACTTGCTGTAACTCTTCTTTCCTCTTACCTTAACATAAAATCCCATAAAAACCAGCATAAAATTACCTGTTGCTTATTTGTCAAGACTGCTTTTAGTTAGTTAGATCACAAAATCAAGTTAATATAATGTAGAGTTATAACCTTTCACAGATCCTAACATGTCCATGTCTGCAATTCAAGCTTTGTGGAGCAAATATGCAGCACCTTCAATACCATGGTTTTACAGAGAGTATTTTTCTTTCAATTCATTTAGTGAAATTATTCTTCATCTAAAGTAAAAGAAAAAAGGAAAACTTACATTCTTGAATTCATGGGTGGCTAAGCTGACTGCTCTGTAATTCTCAAACCCACTGTCCCAGTAAGTATATTTATTTAAAATGGACCTGAAACTAACACTCCATAACCAGTCTTCATTTAGACTTTTGAGTATCAGTTCATTACCTAAACTTTGAGAGAGAGAAGCTTTCAGGATAATGATTTTCAGAAGACCTTCTTGTCTAAATGTATTACATAAAAGGTAGGGTAATCATTCATTTATATAGTAAAAGAGAACACTTAGTACAGTTACCACTAACTTGGTGCTGACACAGCACTTCCAAATCAGACATTTTAATATCATTAACAGTATACTTTTTCACAATTTAACAAATGAAATGAAGAAGGCCAAAGTGACTTCTGAATTAGGTGCGACAGCACTGTGTTCAAAACCCACGTTTTATTATTCCTTCAGTTACATTTTTATTCAATAAATACCTAGTTTTCATGGAATACATCATGCTAAGTCTTAGATGAGCAGCACAGAGAAGTTGGAACTAAACATCACACTAAAAGATGAGCCCTGGGCCACTGGATGCGACATTCCCAACATTTATATTACAGAGAAGTTTCAAGCAGTGATCTCTAGGTAAATGCAAAAGTTCCTTTTTTTGTTGTTTTGTTTGTTTTATTACAAAGAGGGATTTAACACAAGTACAGACCTATTCACTCGCTTACACAGCCTAAGGACTCTGCCTTCAGAATTGTGCAAACTTACATTTCTGAAGCTAGCTTCAGAGAATGAGGATGACACAAGCTATTTTTTCATTCTTCCGTTCTCAAACACTCATTTTTCAGGAAGCAATTTTAAACAGAAAATCCCAAAACATTCAGTTAAATCCCCTTCAAATATTTAACTTCTCAACACCATTTTAAGAATAGCTCTATGTTACACTTTTTGTCTGCTTGACTGAATATTTGATGTCTGAACATTTGGAGAACATCTTGCCAAATTTTGTATTGTTTCCTTTGAGAGCAAAAAGAAACAGGATCTATTGGAAAATGTTCAGATTCCTCTCTCAATGCCACACATCAGAATCAATAGCCTTTTCAAAAGGGAAAAATAAACCTAGGTCAAATTTTCAATGTATATAATCAGAAAACTGCAAAAGAAACTGCTTCAGGCCTGACATAGTCTTCCACAGAAGTATTCAGAGGTGCATCCAGATCATTTGTGGCAAAGTGTGGACAGAAAAATCTGGAGATGATTAATCACCAGGCACCTATGATAGAGAGCCTATGCTCAAATTTGTCAGAAGTGACATTTCTATGGCAAAATTGAAAGGCAGTAAAAGAAAGACTACTTACTCTTTTTATTATACTGAATGATAGAAATGAAGTGGGTGTGGAAGGACCTTGAGCATTAACATTCTTATAAAAGCAATTTTGGTCTTACAGTAGCTATTAGAAAAACAAAATTAATTTATCCTTTTTTTTTAGTTATGGAGGTTGGACAAGTTGGAATTGTGCAGAGTATTTTTCTACATTTCACTCGTACTCAGTCAGGTTACTTTGTACCTCTGGTGAAGGGAGGAGTTAACAAGGGAATCAGAGAGCCTGTGCAATCCCAGAAATGAAATGTGATTGGCTATGGTTCAAAAGTAACAACATATATTGGGAAAGAATGGGTAAAAGGAGCAGCTGTTGACATTATTTCCTGAGCCAAACCTTTCAAGGTGCCAGTGAACAGCAGTCTGACCCGAAAACACTACAAGAATTGCTTGGATGATGTCTCTCAAGAGTTTAGGAGTTTAACAAAATCCACAACTTCCTCTCAAGATAGAATGTTTCAGCACAGAGCATAACAAATACAAATGGCATTACTTAGAAGGGTGTTTTAATGTACATACAAATACCAAAATTTGATGTCAAACTCCCAGGATCATTTGCAGGCAGGAAAATGACAATGGATAAAATCATGTTATGAATCTGATCCAGCTTTACCATACAAAGTAGAACTTCTCCTTTCAGGTGAAAAAACCCAAACCTTAAATGTACAACTTCAGCAAGCTCCCGGGCTATCTCACTGACACACAAGTCAGATTCATCTGTCATGTGAATGTAGCTTCAAAAATTAAAAGAGCAGGTGGCTTTTAACTGAACTTCTCAATCCCATGAGACATTTCCTTTCTCTTCCAACATTTCAGGATGCTCCCCAAAAGACAGGAAAGAGAATGGGACACAAAAGCCATATCTGTTCAGTCGTCTTTGTGCAAGGTATCCTGAAAAGGCTGCATTCTTGTGTGAAGTTGCTGTTGAAACAGAAAGGGGATTATTTTAAGATGCGTGCAGATATATGACAGCACTTCAGCTTATGTTTTTGAGAATTAATACAGGAAGAAAGACATTTGGAAATTTCCTGCATGCAAATATTTTTGCTAACAACACATAGTGCCTTTAATGACAAAGAAGAGAATCAAAATGCTTTTATAGACAAGGAAAGTGTTCCCTTAGTTTTGATTCCAGCTAGTTATGCCTTCTTTTTCCTAACACAGATAAAAATAATGAACTGAGAGTAACCAAATTGCCTACAGTGTTTCACAACATCTGAATAGCTAGCTGGCAATTTATTTCTATTAAGTTTCATATCTGCTTGCAGTGTAAGAGCTGAAAGTAGAGCTCTGCAGATTAGAAGCAAGAGGCAGCGAAGCACTGGAATAAAACAAAAAGGAAAGTCTGCATTGAAACATGTGCCTCTAAAAGAGATGCATAATCACTTTATACTGCGCAATGAGAAAACTGTAGCAATCTTCTTGTGATCTAAACATGATTACCTGCTGGAACAATCTACTTTTCTTGATGGAGGGCTTCTATGAAGGCTTCAAGTTTTTCCTGGATTTCCCGAACTTTTTCTGGAGAAATTAAAAAGATCATTAGTTAATTGAGAATACAGCCAGAAAGAAAAAAACAACCAACCAAAAAAACCCAAACCTGTAAACATGAAAAAACCCTAGTACTGTTGTCAATATTACCCTATGCATTTAGTTTCTTAATTACTAAGATTTAGAACATTTTTCTACATTAGAAGAAACGAAACCCTGTCCCATCTGAAGAACTTTTACAAACGTATCATGACCATCATGATAATTCAATTATTGAACAATTTACCAAAGCAATCCAATACTAGATACGCTGTATTTCAAAACCCTGAAATTTCCCTTAGATCATGCAGAACTACTGCTACTGTACACCTGTTTATGTAGGGAGTTGTTATGTTTTAACTAATGTCCTCTAATCCCCCTCTCTTTTAACCAAATATCTTTATTCTCCACAGCAAGTGTCACAAACACCACTAATCATTCAGAAAGAGTTGGAAGCTAGTGCCCTTTCAGCAGGGAGAATTTCAGGGAACCCAATTACAGTATTCAAGACGTACTCAAAGGGTATGCACAATGTTAAGAATGTTTAAAACTTGCTCTTTGGTTCATAGCATTTCAGTAGCAACCAGACAGATGTGGGCAGAATCTCATTTTAAATAAATACTAAAAGCTGGGAGTTTATTTCTCCAGAAAAACACAACCTGAAAACACCTACAAATAGAGAATGAAAAGGCAACATTGGTAAAAATTCAGAGATTTAGGCATTTTTCTGCTCTTTTCTCAATCCCATATGACACTTGTCATCATATAACCTATTGGATTTATTAAATTGCTTATGAAGCAAGATTCAGAATGTTGGTGGAATCCAAAGCCTGCGAGATTTCCTGCTTCTCTCTCACCACATCCTCATTTGAAGCTCCTTCTGTGTGTGATTATGGCCATGAAAAACACAGACTTCAGAAATATGAAGGAACGGGGAGAGAGCAGTAGGACAGACAAAAATAAGTCAGAAGAGCATAAACACAGACAATTTTTTTTTTAAAGCTAAAAATACTATTGGATTAAAGCCGTATGTTCCCTTGTATGAGATACAAGGTTTGAGCTTTTTTTTAAAAAAGTATTTTATTAATGTTTTCTTCTCCTTAGCAATACCATATGTTATAAACTTGCTTTGCTGAACTGAAATAACAGCAAAACAGAAAGTAGAATAAAACAGCCTTAAATGGGATACATAAGCATGACTGGAAAAAAAAAAGCTACCTCCAAAGAGGATACTCTAATAACATAGCTAAAGGAACTAAAAGTTTCATCCAGTAACAAAATTACAATCCTACAGACTGTTATTAAATCCGTTTTAGAAAAATTATAATAATGATGATAATAGTAACTCAATAAAACCCTGTGGTACTGCTCTAACAGAAGTAGAAAATTTTACTTAGCATTTGAAATAAAATATGGAGAATAGCCTGCATGAGGATGAAGAAATCTCAAACTTATATCTTTATCATGCAATTCTTAGGTGATGAAGGGCAAGCCACTTATACTTTCAACACTTCAGTGTCCCTTTCCTCAACGGTGCTTATCTACAAACACAGATGTACAGTGAGGCTGAAGCACACGCTGGGTCCTAAAGAAAACACCAAAGAACCTTCTTGAATTTCAGCTGATTTTGTTTTTTTTAAAGTACTTTGACATTAAACGAAGGTTACAGTGAGCGTGAGGGAAAAAGCTCTATCTTGGCAGTTAAGAAACAGCAGTAAATGATTTGTAACAGGACAAAAAAAAAAAAAAGTTAAAATCCTCGATTTAGCTTAGCAGAGAGAATCTTTGAAAGCTGTCAATGAAAAAAAAGTAGTCCCATGATCATTTATCCTTACTGAGCACAAAGTGTTTTCATTACTATCTTTTAAATAACAAAATAATATATATTGTTTGCATGCCAGTATATAAACCTCTTCTGTAATGAGGACATTAATTCTATGGCATTTATTTAGACAACTATGTAGCTCAGCTTCCAATACTGATGCCCTATGGATGTTTACAAAATTAACTTTTGAAATAATGTCCTATTGTCTTGGACAGGGTTTACATATCTTTGGAAATTATTAATCCTGGACCTCACTCTCCAAAATGAGCAGCAGTTGCCAGTGATAACTGGAGCTTAGATCTCATGACCTAGAAGATCTCTTCATGTTGTTCTTTCAATAGCTTTATTTTTGATGCGTATTTTTGTTTTTAATGCTACATGCTTTCCCCAAGTATGTTCTTTATATTGATCAAGCCATTAGTCAATGAAAGCAGGCAGACTTAGCAGTATTAAATGCAAATATTCTCCCTTCTCAACCTCTCGCTAATGAAATACTCCAGTCCCGAAAATTAACAGCATCAGCAAAAATCTGTAATTATTATTTCACCCTTAAAAAAAGGTTTGTGCCAACAAAGTCTATTTTAATATTCTGATTAGGGCATATTAAAATAACAGTAAAGCAAATATGTATTGCACCAGAATATACTGAATCAGCTGTGTCTGCTCAGAGAACAGACATACTAAAATTGACTCCTCATTATAAGCACTTTATTAGTTTTTATACTTGGACTGAATTGAAATGATTGCTTAACTGTAATAATTATGAGGTCTTGAGGTAATTTAATACTTTGAAAAAACACGCTGGCTATTCTTAAAAAAAGAACAGCTATAGTGACTGCCAAGTGGCTCCATCACTCATTGTATGCCCGGCGCTCTCAGCAGCAACAAAGCCCTTGCAGCAGCAGACCCCAGCCAACCTGGGGCATTTTCCCCCTAGTCTGTTCCATAGCACAGAGCAGCACTCTGCTACGTTGCTTTCCTTTTTAAACAGGCTAATGGCAAAGCTCTGCATTTACACAATACTCATCTTAATAAACCAGTAAATATCAATGTTCAGGCAGAACTCGTCTAACGAGTGCAAGTGCAGGGTCTGCAGCTCTGGGATAAGTGCCCATGGGTTCATCAGCACCACCTGACCTTGCATTTGGGACAACAACTGACCGTTACAAATCAAGAGCCAGATGTTACCCACCTTTATTTGGGAAAGTTCCTCTGAAATGCACAAGCTGTGTACTCACATTTGCAGGGTTTTGATTGACACTTGGATCAAAATAGTGACTTACAACAGTAAATTACAGTACATTTTGTTTTGAGGAAGGTTTATCAACGTGCCAAACCCAGAATGTAACTTGGGTTTCAGGTCAGAATATATTTTTTATATATATATATATTTACTTACTATGTAAGTAAACTAAGGGATAGACAAAGGTGACCTTGTTGGTTTCTCTAGGTTTTGTGATACTGCATTTTTCCACATTGAAGTAAGCTACAGATTAAAAGCATTTAGCTTGCAAGCAAATTGTTTTTGTAATAGGTTGAACTACCCCTATACTGTTACACAATTCTCCAATGTTACAGAAGGCTGTTAAAGCACCACACTCTTACAATACAGTCATGCAGAAGTTTAAATGAATACTATTGCTTAAATTGGATTCTAGGAGGATAATGTGATCTTTGGTAGTTTTAATGTAGACCTGAAGTTACAAATAGATAATACTTCCAGCACCTGTTAAACAGTGATCAAAAAAATCAAATGAAATTAATAAGAATAACTGTAACTAGAACAGTAAAATTCACAGGCCTAGAGGCAATGAATGGCTATTCTACTTCTCATTTACCCTGTGTTTACCTAAAAGATAAGCTGGTTCATACATCAACTCATTATGCCTCTTGATCTGGTCATGAATATTCCCATAATCCTCCCTCCATATCCCATAAAACTTCACTGACAGAATGAGGAAATTCTTTATTCAGACGTCTGGAGATTCTCATTCATGCTCAGTCTCTCTATCTCCATATGAAGTGATATTGCTACCCACTCTTTTTTTCCTCTCATTAATCCTGTGATCCTAAATCTAAAAGGCTCAAAACCAGACTAATTGATCTGTAATGAGGATTTGGATACCCTGCGAACACAGAAAAACACAGTCACAGATAAAGCTTGCTTTTCCTAATATCATAACCTGGTCAGAAGGGAACCCCCTGAAATATTCAGTCTCACAAGGAGTGCTTGCTTACTGATTGCTGCCTTAGAGAGCTGAGCTTATCCCCTCATTAAGAGTGCAGAAGCTGGGGAATCACTGCTAAACACCTAAGGGAAGTTATGAAATGATTCTCCTGAGGTAAGGCCAAATAATCTCAAAATAATATGTAACACAAATTACAAAAGCAAAGCACATTACTGATTTATTTCAACCATGGTCTAAGTAGCAAGAGAAAGGTTTTTGCTAGGATATTTTTTCAATTGCATTAATTGGTTTAATAAAAGATGTGGCCTCTGCCCAGAAAACCTGAAGCTTATGCTCCTGACAATAAATGAATTTTGAGACATTCAAATCATATGTGATCTGTAAAAAAGGAATGGTTATAGCACAGAAGTTTGAAAAGATGTTCATGTCTGTCTGTGCCAGAATAGGAAGAAAACTGCATGACTATTTTAGGCAAAACAAAAAGCTTTCCCTTCCGCTGTCTGCATGTTTGCCCCTATGACTTCAGATTTCAGTTACAGCATCCAAAACAATCGTAAAGTCTTTTTGGTCACAGATCCATTTTCATTCTATACTTTGATGAAACTTATAGGATGAAACAACCTTGAAAAAAAATGTGTTCTTGCCTCATTATTAATCTTCCTGTTCTACATTAAAGTGATTTCTACCTCCAACTAATATTTACATGGCTTTGAGATTTGAAAGCTCATGGTTATTACTCCTTATGGTATGAATTGTATCTAGACTTTAGTCTTTCTTTTTTTTTTTTTNTTTTTTTTAATCTTTCTTCCTTCCTTTCTTAATCCCTTCCTTGCTTATAAACATTCTCACTGCTTGCTGTGCTACTTCTGTGTTACGGTTAATTAACCATAGAGGCAGAAATGTTGAATTTACTGCTGTGAATGCATCATCTTTCCTCCAGTAAAAAAGAAAGCCCAGTCTGTAGTCAGATTTCATCAGAATGCCCAGAAGCACACCATTAAAAACTGGAAATGTCCATCCACAGTTTCCCATTGAAAGTTGAGTTTTAGCTTAGGGCTACCCAAGACCCAAACCCCACAGTTGTATCAACCCCTCTGTGAAGAGTCAGGTGGAGAAGGGAGGGTGGGAGAATCACCTCTTCCGAGTGCAGCCTTTTGTACCACATTCCTGGATTTTCCAAGGGCTGTGTGAAAGCTTTAATTCTTGAAACAGTCTGAGGCAGCACCTTCACTAATGCCCCAGAAAGCAGACTTTGCACCCACCTCCATCAAACTGCTCTCTCCTGCCTCACACAACCACAGCCCCACTGCTGCTACCATCTACTGATCATTGCAAGGTCATGTCCCCCTGAATTTTACAAAGTCCTCTGAAACCACCCATCACATTTTTGCCAGTTTCTTCTTGTTCACATACCATATTTTTCTCTGGATGAGGCCAAGAGGAAAGCTACAGTTTTAAGGCAGGGGGAAGGCAAAACCACCCAGGCTGCTCTTAAAGACACAGAACATCATTTATCAGCTGCAAAGACAGATTTATAAGTAGAGGGCCCCCTCTGTTCCTTTAAGGCTGCAAAACAGATGGGAAGTGAATGGACAGTCAAAGGGTCAAGAAAACACATGGGAGGTGCTGCTTGTCTGCTGTATGTATGTTCCCAGCCTAAGAAAGAGGTCAAGATTGTAACTGCATGGCTGGGTGCTGGAAAGGCCTTTTCTTTTTGCTGTTACAAAGACAAACGCTGTTCCTCATCCTGCTGTCAAACTGCTATAAATATTGGTTTGTCAAGAGAGTTTCAGCAGCTAACACTTTTTTAAAAAAGGCTGAGCAGGAGGATGAATCATGTGAATGATTCTTAAACAATTAGCTCATTAGTGTAATAAAAGCACTGCAGAATCCTGAAAAGTTTAAATGGAATTTCTAACAGTTCGTGTAGTAGTAAATCCACGAATCATTAAAGACACACAGCCTTTAAAATGCAAGCTTGCAGAGAACAGCTAGCATCCTCTCCAGTGAGAGGAATGAAGCTGCTAACTGGTGCTACATCATAGTAGCTTTTCTTTATTGCTACAAAATATTTCTTAAATATACTGCAATATAGAATGAGATTTGAATTTGCAGCCAGTTTGCTTGAGCTCTTTCTGTAAATTCTGACTTCAAAGTATGCTCACTGGAACGGGATAATTGTGATACATGCTGTAAATTCATTTATAAATCCACCTTCCCCTCGCAGACATACAAAGCTAGACATCCACTATTATATTTACCAGAGTTACTGACAACTTTTCTACTTGCCTTAAATCCCTTTGCCATCCTGAGATAAAAGGTATGTTAATCTGAGCAACAACTATAATACCTGTACTCCAGTTATTAGTTCCAGAAAGACAATGAGAAGGACAGGGACATGCTTTAACTATCCAAGTGCATCAGGTGAGATGTTTTCATTATTAAATAGATGAAGACAGTATTTCAGCATCCCCTCAGAAATATTCAAACCCTAGAACAAGACAAGGCACTAAACATATTCTTTTAATATCACTACTAAAACCTCCAAGGGTGGGTCAACATATCAATTTCATGGATATGAGTTCATCAGAAACTGCCTGCTGGTGATCTGGTTGAAAATCTCCTTTTGCATGGCATTAACAGGAGAAAACATCAAGGAGCCTGTTTCCTGCAAAGAAAACAGCATACATGTTTTCTTTTCCATGTTGTAGATGAATCCACCTCTAAAACAGAAAAAGATCACCTCCAGATTGGATATTTAGCCTGCTGTCAAAACACTAAAATCTTAAGAAGTGATTTTAGACAGAAAAAAAAAAAAATAAAAATTAAAAATCACAGCTGCCATTACTGAAGTCATTTTTGTTGTAAGTATTAATATCATATTAATTATTAATCCCTGTATACCCTAACAGATCAAAGCTACCAGCTGCCTGCACAAAACAGCATCACTCTTATTTCACACTAAAGATAACCAGGCAGCAGCAGAAGAGAGCTTGTCTAAAAAACACTTCAGCTGTTTTTATGAGGTATTGAGCACGGCAACATTATTTTAGCATCACTAAAAACGCTTTTTAGCACCAGAAACAGGACTTGTGCATTGTGCTGATGAAACTGTAGATGATTAATCAATCAGTGTCTCAATCTATAGCTGCCCTAGCTGCACAAGTGAGGCCTCTGCAGCTCAGGGAAGCGATGGGGCTGGAGCAGAACAGACACCTCCATAGACTACAGATTATACAAGAGATGTATTACACATCAGTCCCACCTGTCTGCAGAAAAGTAACTAAATATTACCAAGTTGTGATGGCAGATCACAAACCAGTGTAGGTTTCTATGCTGTCATTAAGGTTAGCTTGATGTACAAATGATTTTAAATCTATATTAAGCTGCTGCAGCAAGGTAGGACTTGGGCACCTTGCAGTCCTCTGTCTCTACCTGAGATTTTTAATTAAAACTGTTCAATCTTTCAACAGAATTTAGCTGTGCTGCTAGAAAGAGCTCAATAGCAGAATGACATGGCAACCTCATAAAATAGACTCACATCTTGAATCAGACTTATGGGCACAAAGACTTAATTTAAAAATCACTAGAATTAATCAGAATAGGATGGTGCTCATTATTTTGGATGGAAATAGTGAAAAGTATAAAGGGAAACCAGAAATATTACCCAATAATTCATCCAGTGATGCAAAAAAAACCCAAACGAAACTTTTTCTTACGCAGGAAGGTCTTCTACAGTAATAAAGGTAAATTACTTATGTAAAGGCTACTGTAACCTTAAGGCTATAAAATTGTAAAGAGACTTTAACATAAATAACTGATACATGTTGGTTCTCCACCCAAAAAAAGCATACTCAGTAGTTAGCTAGATAATAAAACAATATGCTATCAGAACCATTTATGTGAAAGTCTCTCTAAAATATGTTGGAAGATGAAATGGTGATGACAAATTTTCAGATTGTAATAATAACAAACAACTTCATTTTTGATAGTCAGAAACTTAAGTCATCATGCCCTGGAGAGAAACAGTTTTTTCTCTTTTCTTATCCCTTTGTTATCATTCCTAGCTGCAAATATTTCCTTCTCTTTTATTTTTATATAAAATTTCATGTTAGAAGCAGAGTCCACCACAACTTTAACAATGTGCAACACACACGATCCCAACTTCTCCAGTACACTCCATAGAGTCCACAGTAGTTCAAAACAAATACATACTTTGGGCAGTTTAAAGGTTTGCTTTTATATAAATAGTAATCTCTCCATTATAAGTACTTATTTAAAAGAAAATAGCATCCAATTAGATGTTTTGATCCTTGCATCATCAAGGAAATTTTAGGGAAAAAACCAAGCCTCTGGCAGACAACACCAGAATGACCCTCAAGTACAAGAGGCATAGGTCTAGAGTAAGATTAACAGGCATTAAATATGTCATTACTCATGTAGCAGTTTATCATTATTTTTCAATGCCAACTTTAAGTGATAGGCTTTGCTTAGTCAGTGACAAATGTGCTGAACTTTGTAAGGATCCGTTTTAGAACCTGGACATCAGTGCCTAACTCTTCATCAATAACTTTAAGAAATCACAGCAGACAGACTTTGGTCATCTGGGATTCTTAAGTTAAGTAAACCATCACTCCATCACAGGAGGTTTATAAGTGATGTATGTTCTCCCTTGAGGATTACTTCCCTCTCCGAGAAACTGCAGCTTTTTAAAGCACTTTCTGCCATGACACAAAGCAGGAACTACCTTATCTGCACTTTGACACAGACCATCCTACACATTCTTCTGGTTTTAATTCATTAGTTTTGTGCAGCTGCCTCAAAACTCAGAGCGAAAAAAAACCCCAAACCCCAAAATCCACTTAAATGTTCAACCAGTGTCCTTCATATCAAAGCACACTTGCTTGGGTTCATTTCATAAGTTATCTACATGGAAATAAAATCAAGATAATCATGCAAAACCAATTTGCATTCTAATAGACTACCAGAAAGTTAGCAAATCTACTGAAAATAACAGGATGCAATGCTGTTGACTTGTTCATGTTCAAAGGTAGGGGCAATTGAAGACATGACCACACAGACTGGTTCCAAGGCCGTTGTCCCCTGACTTCCTGTGCCACGGAGCATCAGGCATTGGACTTCTACAGAGCTCCAAGGGGAGCCACATTGCCACCAGCACGGTGATGACACCAGACTAAGCTTGAACTCTTCAGACACAGATGGCCCACATGAGCACTTTGACTGATTGAGATTTGGGCAGAAATGAACGTGCTCTAAATGACAACGAGCCTCTGATAAGATGCAGACTGTATTAACGTCCTGGGGGAAGCTGCTGGCAGGGGACTGTGAAGAGAGCAGCTTATCAGGAGTTGGAGATCTGTTCAGTGATTCCCAGAGGGAAATGTCTGCTCTGCTTCTGTCTGGTTAGAAGGCCACAATGCCTCCTGGTGTAAAGTTCTGCCAGCTCAGGATCAGACTATAACGGAGTGTTCCTCACGGCTATAACCAGCTGAAAAGAGCAAAGCAAGCTGCTCCTGCTTCTGTAAATTGTCTCACAGCTATGAAGTGATCATATTTTTACTTATGCAGCTTCTAAAACTCCAATATTTAATCACCAAGGAAGAAATGAGAGCACAAAATAAGAGTAATTCTGCAGATTCTAATAAAATTACTCCTCCATTTGGATTTTTTAGGACACCTTCCTCTTTCCCATGTCTGCCTTTGAGTAGTGGGTCAACATCTGGGCTTGACATTGTAATATCTTCAAAATTATAGCTTTTTTCTGAATCTTGTAAACACTGAAAATCCAGTTGGTTCTGCACAACCACCTTAGGATTGATTTAAGGACTACTAACTGTTGCTTTTGAGCTGTTTCATCTGCCTCTGGTTTCCAGGGAAAGATTACCTAAGATCTGCTTATTTGAGAGAAGGTCTTTCCCCCTACAGCAGAGCTTTGCCCCCTATGAAATGCTCTGACCTCTTAAAAAAGCTGAAGCTTGTAATAGAAGAGAAAACAGAAGCAAAGGCTTTAGAAAGTTGAGTCAAAGCATGATTTTAAGGAGCACATGTAATCAACAGCGTCATGTAGGACACAGGTCAAACCAAAACAGTGTTGACAGTCACTTCAAGGGGCTAAAATTTAATTAACCTGCAGTAATGATCACAACATAGGATTAGTTTCACACTGTATTTTTATTCTGCAGCTAAACAGCAATGAAAGAAATAAAAATGTAACCACAGAGCAAGTTATTATCTGCTCACAGACTTCATCCCTGATTTTGCATAAATGCGTAAGAAAAAAGGAGACTTGCTTGGATTTAAATCAGTTTGTAACATACAACAGGCACAAATAAGCCCACTTGGCCAAATACATCATAGGAATTCCAGATCCTGAGTCAGCAACTTGCATATGGAAGTGCCAACCTTAGCTCTCCAACTCCATTAAAAAGGCACGTTTATTATATGCATATATGGTATTAAATCACTCATGCTCAAAGTCTGCAAAAGTTTTACATTCAACACTAATGGATTCAACACAAGACAGAAAGTTAAGAATTTAATGCAGTGACTTTAAAGCAATGACTTTATATCTAAACGTGAAAGTATTTTACTGTAACATTGGTTGGTTTAGTTTTTAACGTTTTAGTCTTTACAAGAAAATAATTAAATTCTTCAAACTGTTATATTTCATACCTTAAAAATGTATGACAGAATTTAAACAAATAACCCTAAGCTATCTTTTCTTCATGTGAGGGCTCACTCCCCAAAAGTTTCAAAAAGCTTTTGTGCAGAAAGAAGTCTCAGCTAGCCCATGACACCTGTACAGGTGTCAACATTACTGATGAACAAACTTGGGAGGCTGACCTCTTCACATTCATACCTAGTAATTTCAGGATCTAGTTTCTACAGGCATTCCACAAGTCCCTTCCCACCTCCTGCCAATGACTCCCCCTGTGGAATCCACATGGTTTTACTTATAACTTGAAGTTCTGGGTTTTCTTTTCCTTTTTTAACTTGTGAGGAAACAGGATATTGGATGAATAGTGTACTGACCTAGGAAAGATGCTTTGCACGTACTGTCCTTATATTTGTTCATCCTGTACACATAAAAAGATGCTTTTACATTTGTAATTTAAATGGAATAAAGGAGGAGAAATAAGTGAAGATCAAGCATGTGTAGTTCTTTGGGATCTCTGAAATTTCATCTAGTGGAGCCAATGGCAAAGCCGCTGCTGACTGCCTGAAGCTGGATTCACCTGAAGTATCCACCACATGTGCACCACCTAGCATGCTTTAAATGCTACTGCAGTATTAATATATTTAGCTTAGGTTTAGGATAAGACACTGGAAGACCCCATTTCCTTTCCAAAATGATTAAAGCCTTCAGTTCATACCAGTTTCTAAGTAACCAAGTTTACTAAACTAATACTTTGCATGCACTTGCTAACGAGGAGTAACCGAGAAAAAAACACCCTCTCCTATCCCCACAATCTTCATAAATTATATGCCCTACAAACAAACATGAACAACTCCTCCTATGAAGGCCACTCATTGCCATCTTGTGTAGGAAAGTTGCATGGCAACGTAATTACTGTACAAAGTTCACACGATGGAGGAAGTTTGCTTTGGCCCTTTATATAAAAAGAGCAAGTCCAGCAGAGTGGAATTCTGGAAACAATTAGGTAGTTCTGGGAAGCCTTTCACTGGGAGCTCAACATTAAAATAAAATTGCCATGTTAAGAAGTAGTCTACAGAAAGTTTAGATTTATCCACATGCTATCAATTTTACACAGAACTATTGAGTATTTCTGCTGAAATTACTACTCTATCACTTGTGTTAAAAACAGTAGAAAAGCTATTTATCTTGAAATAAAATTTTTACCTATGTATTTGGGGTTTTTTCTGGGAAAAAAAAAAGTATTATCCAATACTGAAAAACATAATTAAAAAGATTAGTTCTAGGGAAGGTGTGACTTCGAAGAACTGCCTTTTATAAATAATCAACCCACTTTAGCATTGCCATCAAAGAGATCCTGAAACTTAGAAGAAGCCAGCAGTTTTAATGTTTTAACAAGTTTTGCAGAAAACCCCTCATATTTTAAAATACATTTAAAAATTCAAAGCTGCCAGTAAATTGAGAGGCAGCCTGCATGAACGTTCAATGTCTGTCATTTCAGAAAAGTTAAACACAAATACAGGAGAAAACAGTATGAATTAGTAAATACTATAAAAGATTACTGACAGAATTAAAAGATATATACTGACTGATCATCTTCTAGGGTATTGTAGAAATAGAATCATAGAAAGTTTTGGGTTGGAAGGGACCTCCAAAGGTTACCTAGTCCAACCCCCCTACAATAAGCAGGGACATCTCTACCTAGGTCAAGTTGCTCAGAGCCCCATCAAGCCTGACCTTGAATGTCTGCAGGGATTCAATAATTTAAAAAGAGAAAGTGATAAAGCTTTTGTGTACAGCTACACTTGTGCATAACACAGCCCATGGGCACCTGAAGGGCCTGACTTGCCACCCAATCTAATGACCCATGTTCCCTCCATCCCCAAGCAGTGCCTTAAAGCCTGCAACATGAAGCAGTTCCCACAACAGGCATTTTAATGACTGGAAATTCCCCTTTTAAAATATTGTTTAACTATTGCACTTCTAGCTCCCTCTAGCCCATTTTACTTCTTACAGAACCTAGCACATGGTATATTTAAGAGACTGATTTAATTAAGCATATTGTAAAATACTAAGTTGTGTGGAATGTTTCCAATCAAAGAGCTTTGTCCTTCAGCAGTGAGCACGATTGACATGCACGTGCCAACTGGAAAGTAAATTGAACCCTTCCTGTTGCTGCCAAAGCTGTCCAAGATGGGGTGAAAGCCCTGGGTATGTTCTTCAACCGACAGGCAACTCTGGTAAAGAACTACAAATAATGCATGGGAGCTGTGAGGGAAGTTGTGAACGTTAAAACAGGTTCCTACCAATTGCTGAATATGCTTGAAGTACCCCATGAGACACTTTCCTCTTCTTTCTGCATCCTCAGCAAAACAAACACATCTCAACTGTACCTACAGTTTAAAAACATGGCAAGGCAAAGGACTAGTTGGTGGGCTCTGAACTGGCTGTTACTTCAGCCCAGTGCAGCCATCAGCTTATTGCTCAGCAGCAGGCAAAAAAGGAGATGGACTACAAGGAATTACTGTAAAAATGTAAGATTAAAATCAAGAAAGTATCATAATGCAACTGTATAAATCCGTAACGCAGATACATCTCAAATATTGCACGCAGTTCTGCTCTTTCATCTCAAAAAGGGTTTAGCACCACTTAAAAAGGGGAGAAGAGTGACCAGGCTGACTGAACCTAGGAAACAACGTCCATGCAAAGAGCAACTACACAGAGGAGAACTTTTCATGCCAGGAAAAAGAAAAGCAAGTGAGGGTAGCATAGACATCTATAAAGTCATGAGCGGCACCAAAAAATGAATAGAGAAAAATTACTGAATGTTTTTCACAATCCAGGAATGAAAGAGAACAAAATGGAACTGGCAGGGGGCTCAGAAACAAACAA
>VYZX01011222.1:0-17227 GCA_013401335.1 Brachypteracias leptosomus | reverse complement strand
CTGGCAGGTGGCTCAGAAACAAACAAAAGGAAGTACTTTTTCACACATTGTGTAGTTAAAACTCTGGAACTAATTGCCACAGGATGTTGCAGATGCCAAAGTTTACATGAGTTCAAAAAGCAATTACAGAAATTCACAGGATGAAAAAAAAAACCTCACGAAGGGCTATTAATCACAAAGATATTACCTCAGGATTAGGAAATCTTGGAACCACAGAGTGTTAGAACCAGGCAAGTGCTACTGTGTGTTTAACCTGCTCTGTGCTGTTCCCTAAGTACCTGTGCCTGCTCATTGCCAGGGACAGGACACCAGGATACACTGACCAGGGCCTTCTTAAATACACATATTGTTGCGAATTGCTTGCATTTTAGGACATTTTTAAAGTAACTTTTTCCAATTCAGTTATTCTTCTTCTGCTTTGCTCCTCTTTGTATCTTGCAATCCTTTCTTCCAGATGGTGTCTAGTCCTAGGGCTTCTTTATTTCCATAAACTTAGTAACTGTTCACAGGTAGAAGTATTATGATGTTACTTAAGATAAGGAGTATGTTTACATTACATTTAAAGCTTTTTTTGAAGAAAAAGTAACCTTCAGTACATGATTAAATATGTAATTTGCTAGAAACCATTCAAAAGATCTGTTTACACTCTTTAAAATACCTAAAATAAAACCTGAGAAGTAAACACTGAGAAGCAGCAAGACTCAGAACCTAAAGGTCATCAAGGAACATTCATATATGGGGATAAAATACCATTCAAGGCTGTAGAACACAGATAACAAAACCTGCTCAAATAGGTTTTGAGTTTTATATGAGCTCTCATCATGAGGCTGGGTCAACCCAGTTAGAAACAGTTTGACATTAACTAGTTTCCTGAACAAACAACAAAACACTTCCAGTGCTTCAGCATTAAAAGACCAACCCAACAGAAGTGAGACAGTGTTGTTATATCATCAGGATCAAGAGGAGCATCCCAACCTCAGATATATCAATAATTTAGGTTTGCAAGTACAGTTTCCAATCAGGAAGCAAATCCTGGCTTCAAATTTACAAATTTAGACTGGAAATTAAAAGATCATTTGTAATCATCAGAGCAACGACATCTTGGAACATGTTTTCAGTATGAATAGAGCTCCAACAAGTGAACTGATTTAAAGATGGAGCTCAAGATATGTGAATGAGCTGGGTTATATAAACACAGCTGCCTGGAACAGAACGAGACTGGTCTCCACAATTCAGGAGATCCCTTCATTCCTAATTAAAATACAAATACTTTATGAATATGTTTTGTGGGAGTCAGGATTTTTTCTTCCTTAAGCAGAGTCCTGATCATCACTAAATGCTGTAAGAAGGAAATGACTTGTACAGTCATCTGAGAGTTCAAGGCTCTATGCTATCAAAGTCTGTCTCAGGAGTATAAAAAATAAATAAACCTGCTCCATAGAAAAGCACTCTGTTCAAAGGGAAAGGCAAATACATCCCTTTTTTCCTGTCATTTGCCCATAAAAATTATAACCACTTAGCAATAAAGCGTGCAGAAAGTAGGGAGAGCATTGCTGATCTGACTCCAGAGATAAGCAGTGAAGTTCCAACATCTTCCCATAGGTACAATCAAACAAAACAAGTCACCATACATTGTTTTGTACTGAATAACAATTATTTCTTAAGAAGAATGCTTGTGGGATCTGTGACCTGAATCTAAAGAAACATAGTGCAGTGATGGTGGTCTTGCTACATAGTAATTTATGAAATGCATACTACAAACTTGAAGCATATATACAAATACACAGACACCTGGGATAAACAGAGTGAGGCTGCACCTACATTATCTATAGCCTTAGTTTACAAAATAACAACCCAGCTGTTACTGCTTTGACATGGGAGGTTATTCCTGAAGCTGCTGTAAAGCAAAATGCACAACGTAAACTCCAAGTTGATTTCAGTGCAAAATAAAGACAGATTAACTTAAACATTCTGTATTCACTAGTGTTCCTTTACTTGTTTTGAAACATGGAATATTTAAGGATAAATCAAAATCACCATGTTTAACTTTATACCAGTATTTTCTAAGGAAGAAAATTAACATCCAGCATCATAGCAGGAAAGGAAGCATCACTGCTCACTAATAAATGAGGTAACTTCCTCATTAAATATTTGTGTCCCACAATGCAAGCTACCACTAGCTTTATCTCAACATATATATATATATATACACACAGAGAGAGGAAAAAGCCTTATTTTGTAAAACACATACCACCCACTCTAAAAGAATGGCTACATGAAGATAGAGAGAGGGTTTCAAGAGCAACACAGGATGTTTGAGAGAAAGAAGTTTTGAGAGAGAGAGTTTGTTTGTCAGAGAATTATGAACCTATCATAAATATAGTCACACCAGCTGTTTCAGAGACCAGTGGAAAAACCCAGGAAATTTGCCCTAGATTCACTGAAACTCCTACTCACAATTCCAAAATATTATAGCAACGCTTTGTAAAGGGCAATAAATATTATCACTGATTGGGACTTTAAAAACAATACTTCCAATAAGATAACACTTCAGAGAGAAATCCTTAGATTCTGAGCTTAATGTAAACAAAATATTTGATTTATATGACATTTTGGGTGCAAAAAATGAAATACATAATTCACACTTGGGAAACTAACAGCAATTTAAGGCTTGTCTCACTGAACCCTGGATATCAGAACACTGCTAAATGAAAGAAGAAACACTGACCACAGCATGAATTTAATATCCAAAGTCATATTTTAAGAGAAAATTAGTTTCTGCATCAAACACAAAATAAAGGCCTAAGAAGAAACCTCATCTGTGATGTCAACATGTAGATATATATATAAATATACATGAAGTTTGTCTATCACAAGATTTTTTCTTTTTCCTTTTGCATAGCATTGTTTTTCCCCTACCAGTCCGGGTGTACAGCTGGGGTTTCAGTGGAAGTCTCTCAGAACAATAACAGAATGCTGCCCAAAACCCAACATTATATGTGCAAGCTCAAGCCCTATCAGCTGAAAGTCAGTCTAGACCTTACTGAATGTACAACAGGAGTATCATCTCAGACTGGACTGTCCCTTTAAAAACTTTCAGTGTTTAAAATCTTACCATATTAGTCACAAAACTCCTTAACACTTTGAGTGACTCAAAGCATTAAACTACTGTAATCCTTCTAGAAGGTTAAATCTGCTACATTTTTTTGATTGTTAAATCCTTTAATATAACAGTCCTCTCATTTTATTAAGTGCCACGTATCAGATTTTCATGTCTGACAGGTTTTGTTTCTGTATACATGGCCTAAAATGAGCTGGCCAGTAAGTCATGGGCATTTCCAGCTCATTCACATTCAGAGTCAGCATTAGCTGTGGGAAGGCTGCATATTCCACCCAGTAATTCAAAAACAGATGGGATCAAAACCTCCTCACACAGTCAAGACTGAATCACCCAGAGACAGGCCTCTGAGGTGTGGATTAACCATGTTGTACTAGAAAAACAAGAACTTCCCTTTGCAATATTACTCTGTTTTAACTACATTTTTCTATATATTGATGTAGTATTTATAACCATGAATTTACATCTAGTGTAAATTAGGTTGTTTTTATGACACTATACTACCTATGTCCACCTTTAAATCAGTAAGATCTGACCATATTTAAGAAAAATTCCATTTGTGACATTCATTAAATGCTAGCACATGAACAACCCATATCACATCAAATGCTCTTCAGGACAGTGGTCAGCATTTGCTTCATTTCAAGCTAGTTCCAAAACACTACAGAGCAGGTACTTACTGAGATCCTCTGCAAGCTGGACCCTCTTGCCAGTTAGGAGCTTCACCTTTTTCTCATTGTCCTCGGCAAAGTCTTCAAGCACTTCCTTTACATTCTTCTCCAAGCGCCTTACTGTAAAAAAAACAAACCACAACAAAATCAAAACACAAACCAAACAACAACAAAACAATGAGCAATAACACTTCTGCACCTGCAATGACATATGGGCAAAATCTGGTAAGGTTTGTGGATGCAGGACGTGTTACCAGACCAATCTGGCTGGAGAAAAGGCAAACTTCTGAACACATAAGCCCCTTGTTTGGGCCATTAAGACAGGAAATTATTGGAGAAAGATGTTTAAATTTCAAAGGGTATTTTCTCCCTCAAATTATTATTGGATTTCTTTTTTAGTAGGAGATAGAAATATTTGTAGGCTACTTTGCTGTCTATTAAATTCAGCAGTTTCTTTGAGACTGACTTTCCAAGGAATCTTTAGTTGTAAGTGTCCTTGCTACCTCCATCTTAACAGCTGCACTTTCACTATCAACATCACCCTTATCAGATGAGTCAAGGCCAAGTCAGTTAAAGGTGAAAGATGGAAAAAAGTTAATGATTACAGTAGAGTGTGGTACTGAAGGACTGATGACACACAGAGGGGTGTTGCTATCTATTCAAGGTCAAGAGGAATCAAAAGCTCTTTAAAGCAGTATTATGTCCATCCTAACATTCATATCCCTGCCATTCACACCTAAATGAATTCCCTAATTTTCAACCCAGCAATTGTCAACGAGGTAGGTGGTTTGAAGGGACAGGACCTGGCTTTCTACATTTAGGGGCAATTTCTTCTCCATGGAGGGTAACTTGCATCACATGACAAGGTTCACACATTTTACTGGCACCTCCAAGAAGCAGCTTGAAAACTATTTTACAGAGCAAAAGGCATTATTAGTAGTTGTGCCATGGCATTAGCTGATTGCTACATAAATGGTGCTTTATAAGAGAGCTGCTGTTGTAGAAGCCTGTCTAGATACGACATGGCACATTTTATGTGGTTTTTAAAAAAAACCCCATTAATAGTGACTTTTTATATCAAATATTTTAAAATTAAAATCTACAACTAGACTGACCCAAGGAAAAAAAAAGAATATAGCCACTATTACTGAAATTCTTTCTGCTTGGAAAAACATACTGAAGATTGGCATCATGTAAGCTGAAAATATGTTAAAATGAAGTGTCTTCATTTTTCAACATTCTGTTTACACTAAATACTTTAACATAAACAGAACGTCGAATTCTATTTGTGACCTGACCAGGACACAAAAAATCAGCCAGCCGTGCTAAGCATGAAAAGAACATACAGCTAGAGGAACAGCAGAAAAATCTCTACCCAATTTTCTGTTTCCAACCCCTCACCTCACTCTGAGCCTTACCTTCAGTGTTGGTGAGCTGCTGCCTCAGCGTGTTTGCGGTAATCGCCAGCATTCGCTGGATGCGCCAGAAGAGGACAATGTCATTACATTCCAGCTGAAACAAGGGAAGTTGGAGTGTCAGAGCTCTGATGTCCAGTCAACATCCTACACTTACAAGAATCTCTTGACGCTTCTAGTGGCAATTGTAAATGTATCTTGATCTTGCACAAAAAAAAATCCCACCAAATAACTGAAGGAAAGAGACCAAAAATACATCTCAAAAACTGTGGCATCCCTACTTCATACACTGCATCAGCTTTACATCTACTATTTCCTACAGAAGAGCCATATCAAGGGATATCAGAGAAAAACACACTGTATGCAGGCTGGTGAGGATAACCTAGTGCTCATTGAAATGCCACACTTGTTCATAGCAAACACATTGGAAGACAACAGCTGAGCTCCACGTTGTGACTCCCTGTCTGACACATGCTTCTGAAGACAGCGCTGGGCCAAGGGCTGTATTTGGTAACAACAGCAGAGATAATTTCTACAGCTGCAGGGATGGCAGGAGGGAGCACTAAGTTCATATTAGGACACCTTAAAAAGACAGTAACAGGAATAGGAGATCACAGAGATGCTGCTCTCCACTCTACGCTCTCGTTCTCTCTTATCTTTTACAGGCAAAGGTATTTCTACAGCAGTAAAGATTTCCAGCTCCACGGGGATCATTGTTTCTCACTGAAAAGAAAAACAAAACTCCACAGAAAGTGAGGAGCACTACCTTTCCAGTAATTTCTTTTTTATTTAAAATATAATGGCAAGAAAATGGTATATTTTTTTCGTGGTACAACTTTGTGCATACTGACATTTATTACAACAAGATTGGGTTTACAAAACTGGGAAGTCATTTAAAAGCTTTATTTGTAAGCTCCATAACTGTATTTTTTTTCCTGTTGATCACATGTGGTTCCAAGCATTAACTCTAAATGCTTATTTATCATACTTATCCCACAAAAATCCTTTACTTAATGTTATCTGAAATTTTTCATATCAGTGAGGTAAATAAATATAAATGGAAAAAGGGGGAGAAATGGACACCAACAAGGCATCAATAGCTGTACAACACTGCTTCTAACAGTGTATTTTCAATATACATTAAGAAGTAACAGATATTTAGGTCATGGCTGATACCTAGTGGTCATTTTATGTAATTGCCACCAGGGTGGCATTTCATCAATTACAAGCCTCACACAAAACATAACTAAGATCATCAGCTATCTCAAGGTAAAGGATACAAAATAAAGGTTAGGTTAAAGTATTTTTAGATTTTTTTTTCAACTGAGTTGTAAATATACACCAGTGTTTCTTCTTAATATCCGTTCAATTTACCTCTGAGTCCACAAAATGCCTCTGATAATAATAAAAGCCTCTTCGACATAGATTGCAGTGGTTCAAAGCAGTCTTCAGGAAATATCTTCTATAAATTTGGTGCCATGTGTCTTTAATCTAGGAAAATAGTATTTAAGTGTGACTAAATCAATACATACATTCACTATCATCACATAACTCCAAATTCCACTATTGCTGTCACGTAGTATGTTTAAATATTTCTCAGCTATTTGTCTGCAACTGGGATATGATCAATGTGTTAGTTACATTTGGCAAACCTTACAGATGACTGTCAACTGAAAAACCTACTCTTCTGTGCTTGTAACAACTGAATGCTTAAAAATATTGTCTGAAGCCAAAATATATTTATGTACTTCAAAATGTTCTGATCTTGGTATCATGCAATCTTCACATTAACACTGAGAATACATTTTTGAGTGGTACCCATTAATTTATCAATTAAACCAGATTAAAGCATAGAGAAATATTTAACGTGTCTTACATAAACACTTGTAACTTTTCTTGAATAGGCTTATTTATGTTCCAGTTCTTCAAAATTAAATATGTATGTAGATATGACTCCTCAAAAACCCCCATAAAATTAAGGAAATCAGTCGCTTAGCTAGAAAGGACACTCGGTTTGCACTCAAAGTCTCCTCATGCAGATGATGTGGATCACTACCCTGGACTTTTACAAAAAGTTATGGTAAGTATTGTATAGGAAACTCTTCTACCTTAAATGAGTAGATGTAGTAATGCTGAAAAGGTAGCCAAAGTTACTACATCATTTTTAAAGAAAATCTAAATCTATTACTTATTAATGTTTGAATTCTCATTTATTTAAAATCTTGCATTTAATTAGAGAAAAGATCTGATTACGATTAAGAGCCTTACAATGCAATGAGATAAACAATTTTCCAAAACATTTCAAGTGCACAATACCTTCCCCCAGAGCACGCTGAAAAATCCTACCTTTTTCCAAGTATTTTTACAAAATTTCCCTCTCTTCATATGTGCCTATAAACTTCAAAGTGCACATACAACCACACTGAAAGCTTAGGAGCACACAATTTTTTTTTTAGTGTATCTTCCTCACAAAGGCCTTGATCCCACTCTGATATCTGAACAATAATTTAAACAAGCCTTGTCATAATGCAGCGGAGAAAATCTGCTCAGTAGATTCTGATTTCAGCCTAAACTGACAGATTTCAAAGTGGTGTACTGCATTTCTCTACAGTCAACAGGAGTGTGTGAATTGCGTGCAAGCAGTTAGTCAGTAATTTATTTGGAAACATCTGGATTACAAATCCAGCGTTTGGATGGAATCTTTTGAATGCTATCGAGAAAGAATGTTCAAGTGTTGGCAGGGGGCTTCCAAATGTTCTGCATCTTACCAGACATGGGTCCACTGCTATTCCTCTTGCTTCAAGATTCTTTCTCACAGTCGTCACTTCATCATTTGCCAGATAAGCTGCATGTTCTTCATTGCATTTGATTAATTTCTCAAGTTCATTTTTTGTTTCATTACGAATGTTCTAGGGTAAGAATGATTAGTTAGAATTAATAATTGTAGACTCGGGAGATCATCAGCACATCATAAACAGTCTACCTGTTTAATAAGCCAGAATAGAAAATACTTTATTAACTATTACACTTAAGTGATTCAAATGGGTATTTGTGCAAAGATATCTTAAATACAGTATTTTTAAATCAGTAATTCACTTTCAATTTTTTGCATTTTTTTTATTATGCACAGGAATGTAGAAGAGGAGGAGAAGGGTGGAAAAATAAAAAAAGGTCACAGGTGTTAGCCTCCTTTCCTCTCCATGAACTAGTGGGGTTCACATTCACATATCACCTGTGACACTGATGAGAACTGTAATTTTTGCCTAACAGCTAGCAAGAACTCTCCATGGATTCATACCTTGAAGCTGCTGTTCATTAAATTCAAGTAAGAGAGGTTGAAGTCACTGCCTTTCTCCCATACCTGGCTGCATACAGTTGACTGTAAAATTCCTTCCTCTGAAACAATTACTTTCTACTGTATCCTTTTAAAGTCTACTTACTTCCTTAAAGTATGATTCACTTTGAGAAATATCTAGAAAAAGTAACATAAAAAGCCCATCATCTCTGGGCATTGAACGGAAGGTGCTGCTTAAATTCAAATGAAATTTCATAAAGCTCTGAAGAGGTTTACGATGAAGACAGTCAATCAGGAGATACAACTGTGGCTAGAGCACTAGTGATACTGCCATCATATACTAATTCAATCCAAATGGAGCATGATAGGAAACTGCACACAACTTCTGCTTAAAAAGTATGCTTGGAAAGTATAGGAGGTAATCGCCCAGTTTCCACCCTGTTTTCATCAATTACTTTCTACTGGAAGAACTTTAATACAGGTCCATGGCATAATAGTAAAGATGTAATTCAGCTGAAGGAGAATGGAAACCAGTTTACAAATCACTATGTATCTGCAATTTGAAAAAAGTATATGGAATTCTCTGTGATGTAATATTTAAAAGAATGAATAATAAAAGTAATTGTAAAGTATTTTAAAGTAGGGGTTTTTTTGCAATCATCTAAATAGTGTGAAGAGCATTGTTGTTTTTGAAAATTTACTGACTAACAATGAAAGTTCTCAAAGCAGTGAACTACAAATTCTTTGTATTTCTTTTTTCCCCTTTTACCTGTTCTTTGGTGCGGCCTATCCAGTATAACCATCTTTTTTTCCAGTCTGGACCCACCATATCTTCAATAACAGATTCAGCTAAAAAAGGAAACATGATATTAAGTTCCACAGAAAAATAGATGTAATCAGTCAAATTTATAGTTCTAAAATTAGGTAGCTGATCAAGAATAAGAAGACAAGACATGCCATACTGAGTGTCTGCTTTTGGCTGAAATATAGTTAATTTTCTTCCTAGTAGCTTGTACAGTGCTGTGGTTTGGATTTTGTATGAGAGTGATGTTGACAACACACTGATGGTTTTTAGCTGTTGCTAAGTAGTGTTTATACTATGTCAAGGAGTTTTCAGCTTCTCATGTCCTGCCACCAAGAGGGCTGGAGGGAGCACAGCCAGGACAGCTGACCCAAACTGCTCAAAGGAACACTCCATACCATAGGACATCATGCTCAGTATATAAACTGAGAGGAGTTGGCCACGAGTGGTGGATCACTGCTCAGGGACTGGCTGGGCGCTGGTCAGCGAGTGGTGAGCAACTGCACTGCACATCACTTGTTTTTCCTTGGGTTTTATTTCACTGCAATTATTATTTATTATTTATTTTCATTGCAATTATTATTACTACTACTACTATTATATTTTTTTTTAATTTCAATTATTAGACCATTCTTATTTCAGCCCATGAGTTTTACTTGTTTTTGATTCTCCTCCCCATCCTGTGGGGAGGGAGGAGTGGGCGAGCAGCTGCACAGTGCTTAGTTACTTGCTGGGGTTAAACCACCACACTGAGTCCAGTCACATGGCTTTTACTTAAAGCAGCTGTTGATATCTTTTACTAAACTTTAAAAAATATTGCCAATCAGTAGACACTTCAAGGAAGCATATAAAAACCCCATAACATCCCTCCACTGAGGCAGCCCTCAAAGTTCCAAGTCAGGCATTTAAAATATCTTACTTTGTTGCAACTGGAATTAAAATGAATTATGTTTGACAACCATAAATGGACCAACTATTCTCCCTGAATTTATTCTATTCTTCCATATGTGTGCTTGTACCATTTTTTGACTCTACAGGTCTCTACTGCTTATCTTACAATTGCCTCATTGCAAGAGCAAAAGCACGAGCTTTTGAGGCTGTATTTTGCTAAACATTTCTACCAGTATTGGTTCCATTTCAAACTGTCACCACTATCTCAGCTGTGCTGATAAAAAAGCTTGCACTGCAGTGAACTAGATCCAGAAATTGGCCCAGATTAAAAAGTACACAAGAGTGGAAGACATCCCACAACTCACTGTCTTTGAGACGACTCTGGAGCGTCTCTTCCATGAAATGAATAGCTGCATCCCACTGCTGCTTATCGGATATCGACCGATCTTCCAGTGCATTGTGCTGGATCACTCGCTGCAACACATAACTTGGCTTTAGCATACACTAAATCACTTATTCAGGACTTGGCAAAAAAAAAGATTTCTAACTTTATCTTTATTTTTTGATGTCTATAAAACCAGAATGTATTTGGCACACAGGATTTATTCAGGAGGCACCTTTTCAAAGCACTGACAAAAAATATTTTCTTGTGCCTTTAACTTGACTTGTGTCTACAGCCTGGCATAAATAATGAAAAAAACACAACAAACAATATGAAATCACTCTGCATTACAGAACCTATAAAGGTGGTAATGAAATGCTCTTATTTTATGTGGCTACACTTAACAGAACAAATGAGCTGATCAATAAACAATATATTGTTTGAACAATATCAACAATAACAAATAAACAATCTCACAAGGCTGTCCTTGGACAGCCAGTGAATTATGGAGGACTTTTTCCTGAACCAACCCAAACAATTTTAAGGTGCTATTTAGGGTAATAATTAACAACAGGTAATAAAATGAATTGAGAAACACTGAATTAAAACATTACATAGAACAGAAGATGGACACATCTCCCTATCATTTTATGATTACATTAAAAGAATGCAAAAATACTGAATATGCAACTTTAGTAAAAAGATTTCAACAGCACTTAGTCAACAAAGCAAAAAACCCACTACATTATACCAGGCTATCCTCCGCTCGCTCGTTCCATTTATGTCGTTTAATGCTTTCTTCTTTGACAGCTTGTTTCAGTTTATCGAAGATATCATCATGCTCTTTTCCTTTTTGTTCTGTCATGAAACGGGAAAATTCTTCTTGCAAAGTCTCCCATGCCACCTAGGAAGTCAGCAAACAGTGCCATTGTTTGACTGTGCACCAGCTGGGAAAGGAACATTTATCACCATTCTGACGAGTATGAAAATTTGCAAACTTTCTGAAAGCAACGTCCAAGAGTGAGTCACTGACTTTCCCTTTGCTGCCTTATCCATTACTAATAAAGTCAACACTGAACTTTGTTTCACTATGTTGTAGCAAGTGAATTCTGTTAAACTTGCATAGATCTATTAAATCTGAACACACCTAAGCTTGAAGCTTGTTTAACCTTTTAAAAGGAGAGTTTTTATGGTCTTTAATAGGGAAAATTCACCAGAAGAGCAAAATATAATGACCCTGCTGTATATGCCTCTCAAAATCAAGAACTTGCCAGCATTTTCTTACACTTAAGCTGGTTAGAACTGCAGTCAGCAACCTTACTGCTCTGGAGCTATGCTTTCATTTCAACAGACTTTGCACAGATCTTTTTGGTTTTAAATAACAAAATTCTCACCTCTACTGCTTTATTAGGCAGCTGCTTGTCAGTCCACTGCTTCAGTTTGATGTCCACAGTGGTGTTAAATGTCCCTGAGTTCATAGTCTGTGCTGCTGGAAGGTATATATTCTCAATCACGTGAGTAGATACCCTTTCCCATAGAGTTTTCTGAAGAATCTCCTCCCTAAAATGGAAGTTGCAACATGTATGAGGGCTTCCAGTACAACAATGTCTAACTGGTATGCATCCAATTTGTTACAAACACTGAGAAAATGAGTGCACAATGCAGCAAATGCACCTTAACATCTGAACACTACTTCAACCAAAATCTGCTCAGAATTAGGGACACAAATACACAGTTTTCAGCAACAAAGCTTCAGAAGTTGGTGTCTATGACTCTTACGGCTGTCACTGTACCCTACAATGGTTCCTTGAAGTTTTAATTTCCCCAGTATACCCACACAGAGCTGTGTGTGCATATGCATGGCAAGTGGGGGACGACAAGGGGGGAGACTGTAAAGCATTGGAATGATCTGACAAAAAGTCCACGCTCCCAAGAAAACATGTGGGTTTTGTTTCTGCAGCATTCTGATTTGTTTGTTGGAACACGCTGTAGTTTTCCATCTGGGATTTTCATTGATTGTTCCCAGATTTGATAAACAATGAAGCAAGTTTAGAATTCAACCTTTTACCAAAATGTATATTGACATTCATTTACAAACGTGCCTCAAGTCACTATAAAACTAAGCACCACTTCCCTATTTATGATGTGTTTCAAGGAGTAACAACGGAAACAATCTAACTTTAACCTTTTTAAATGACAATAAACTTACTCAGGAAACTTCACAGCTGCAGTGAGACAACTCAGCTGAGCAGTGTAGCCTGCAGCCAATACCCCCCGAGTCATGTTCCTTCTCCTCCCGCCACAGTCTCCAGCGCAGGCTGTGGGTTTCTTGCAGGATAATTTTATGCTAGCTCAGCATGCTAAATCAGCTTACCCATAAGTCACATGAATGCCAGATTTGGTAGAATGGTGAGAGCTAAGAGCTAAAGAGTAAAAGTTGCCTTATTTTGGTGGCACAACACTATCAGATTCACTCAAGCCCCTTTCTTCTAAACAAGATAAAGTTAAGGACACAAACCTCATCCCTGATAATGCCCCTACTCTTCAGTGGGCCATCTGTGGACAAACAATGACAAACTTCTCATAAATATAATTCCTCCCTGTTTCAACAATGGCATAATTGACAATTTCTCGTTTGTGTTTAAAGCATTCTTCTTTGAGATTTAAAAACTTTGAAGCTGTCCACCTGATACACCTGCATAAATGGTGATCAAAGTCCCTAGTTTTCCTAGTGTTGGAACATCTTTGGCATGTCTAGGGTAGTAAAAGCATTTATACAAAATTAAAAGGAACCCAAGCATTTATATGTTGAAAGAATTCACTATAAATAAAACTTAATATTGCCAGCAGCAAAAAAAAAAAAAAAAAAAAGAAAAAAATGGTTCCCCNAAAAAAAAAAAAGAAAAGAAGTGTTCCTCAAAAAGTTTTCCTCAAAATAGGATGATTTGGACAGTGTTCAAACAAGAACCAATCACTGATCACTGTTGATTGATCATCCACTAAAAGGACTGGGGACACGGTAAATTGATTTCACTTACAGAGTGTGCTGGAAACCATCTGTTATGGATTCTACCACTTAGAAATGCACTGCAGGAGAAGGGCAACCCTCTGATTAGGAACAAATGCAACCTCATTCCTTCTTTATTGATGTGTCAATAAAAATACATTTTTTGCTTTGCTTAATCCAATCAAACTTAATTGGAAGGAATGGAAATTTTAACAGGATAGAAACATTTGCATTCATCAAAAGCGTTGCTGTTTTTAGGCTGCATATAATGGGTAACAGAAGCATTTTTTCATGACTTAGGTTTCCAGTTCTGCTTTATAGTTCATTAAGTGCTATAAGACTACAGTCACCAGTACAATTTAACTCTTAAGTGAAATGCACAGAAACATTCATGTTATGCACCCACCTGACCCACAACACATAATGAAGCAGACTAGACATGGGCCAGGGTACTTACCATCTACTACTCAGTGAACAGCAGCTAACACCAACACAGCAAACCTGCATCCACTTGGACTGGAACAGAATTCCAGACTAGCACACTGCCCACATACCCTTCCTCTGAACACATCCACATGCCCAGAATTATTCTCACATCATTAAGGGTCGTACATTTTTTATCTTGGTTTCTAATCTATGGCCAAGTAAGAGTTCAATTCCAATTACTGAAGGCAAAAGCATTAAAAAAAAAAAAAAACACCTTTATTTTGTGTTTCTTGGTTGTGGTACAAGCTGTCAAAATAATCCTCTGCACTGGCTATTCTCTCAGCCTGCATCTGCAGTGGCTTTACTATGCAGTGATGCTGCTCTGTTAAAACACTTGGTTAAGCTCTCTCACTAAGTCTGCCTTACAAAGACGTAGGGCAGTGTTGTATGGTGCTACTTGGTTGAGGCTACCAAGGAGATCCATATTTAGGATGAAATTCTCAAACACCAAGATCAGCTCTTTTTACAGCCAGGAATTACATAACCTTCTGACTTCCAAATCTCTGATTCACAGACATATAAACCCTCTTTTTTCAAGGTCATATATATTATTTTCATATGTACAATGATAACCCCCAAACATCAAGTTAAGAGGAATTACTAATTCATACTTCAAATGAACATCTGAAAATATCTTTATTATCCTTTTCATTTCTGAACGAATAAAACACAAACTGACATAATTTTTGTCAAGAGATTATACAAGTATCTGCTGCTTCAGAATAATAAACAGACTACTTCCACAGGGACAAGAGATACAATACATCATCTTAAGAACAACAGTTTCTTATTTCTAACTGAAAGTTTTGTTTACTGAAACTCTTTATATTTTAAAGGCAAACTTCTGTTAGTTAATTAAAAAAAAAAGAAAAAAATTTACCATACCAGTGCTTTGGTGTGACCTGAGTCAAACTTATGACTTCATCAAGAATCTCATTCTTTGCTTTTTCAAACAGTTCATTCTATGCAAAAGGAAAAACATGAAGTTATAAGATATCAAGTATAGTTTGATCATGTTTCCATACAAAACATAAAATACCAAAACCTTTTTCTTACAGCTTTTAAGCCTAAAATGATACCTTCTGGACAATGTATGTGCTTGCCATAAGCTACCCTGGTTTAGCATACATCTTCCCACCCAAGCCTCTGGCCAGGCATGGCATTTGAATATTCAGGACCTTCATAAAAGAATTAGATCATAATTATTTTGCTACTCTGTCTGTAAGACCAGAGAATGTAACTTCCCTTTGCCAGTTCTGTCATGTTCACAAAGAAACCCTGACCTATTCCTGGGGGCCACTTTGGTCAGTTGGCTGCACCCTAGAAGAGTGAAGGACAGAAGGTCCCTTTCAACTCCTACTATTCTGTGATTCTGTTAAGCACTGAAGTATCACAGTTTTGAAGCACACTATTTCATAAAACAGAGAGCTCAGTATTTCCTTCCCCTAGAATAATTTACACCGACCTTACATCTTAAAATGTCAGTACTTTACGTAAACTTTAAGAAACCTTTAACAAATGAGATTAAATGGCATAAATTTTAATCTTCAACACTTTGTAGCACACCAATTAAAGCAGCAGTCTCATTTACCCTGTCAAGCTCTCGCAACCTGGGGTAATTGTTCTTCCATTCAGTCTCAAGATTGAAACGTGTGGCTGCAAAAAATCAGAAACAAAGCCTTGAGTTTTTTAGTTGTTTATACACACTTCATGACTACCTTAAAAGTTCAGCAGCTCCTAAAATTGCCACAAATCTTGCTTATGACAAAACCTCCAAGAACTTCAAGTGCCTCTGCAAATGAGTAAAGTTTTTTGCCGTGTATGCTCAGATAACCTGTCTGTCAGTTGCAGGATTCATGCATTGAAAAAATGGTAGTAGAAAGCCATTCAAGTCCCAGCTCTGTACAAGTCAGTCCTGCCCTGGCTGATCAGATGGTATCTTTATGCAGGAAGCCTTTGTAAAGATCTGAATCCAGTAGAAGAATTTGGCCACGAAACCTGATTTTTTTTTCCTTCATATTTATTTACTCCTTTGGGTGTTAGAGCAAGTTGGTCCTTCACACCATGAATTATTTTCAAAAACACATTTAAAAAGATTAACTGGGGTAATCACCAATTAATGAGAAAAATGGTGATCACATAAAACCCACAGAACACAATTGCCCAAGCATGCTGCAAAACAGTATCATATGTATGTGGAAGAACTAACTGTTTAACAGCAAGCTGCTATTTCATTTGCTTTTGAAAAGATTTTTACCTTTAAAAGCATCTGCTTGCTGCTCCACAGACTCTCTCACCATTTTCCAAAAACAATCTGACACAGCAAGACTTAAGTTCTTTGTTGTTACCTGGTGTGCCTTCAGCATACATGTCCTGTGAAGAAAGACAGCTAGAGGAAATTCTTCTATGCATACCCATGCTTCCTGGCTCCCATTTTCTCCTCAAGAATAAAGCTTGGCTTTTTATAGCAGACAATAAGACAAGTGTGCACCTAACCCACACTCCAGTCTCTTCATCCAAAGTATTCAATGCAGACCATCACCAAAGCAAGGGAAGAAAAAACCCAACCAATTCAATTACTTTTTTTTCCTAGAGGTTGCAGTGCAGGTACTGCAGTCCCCAAAACCATGCATCTTACTTCCCTAAGAAACACAAGCCTGTGAAATAAAAACTCTGATCAATGAATTTTCAGCACAACACACAAGAAAACCCTTTGAATAGAACACTGTTGTCACACCAAGACGACTGATATTTAGAGGCACTACAACTCTTGTTTGGGCTGCATTCTTTCCTCCCAGCTGCATCAGACGCAGAAGCCTCTGAAGAGAGGCTCAGAACTGCAGTGGAATCAGCCACTGCCTGAAGATGCCTGTCCTCTCCATTGACTTACAGCAAGCAGTAGCAAACAAGGCTAACTTGGTCACACCATCAAGATACTTAAATCAAGCAGATTAAACACTGAGATCCTTTTTTTTAAAGTTCAACAAGAAAAATGGATGCTAGCATTTACCAACACAGGCTCAATTCATTAAAATGAATAAATAGCAACATACTTTAATAGCTTTGAGTTTTGAAAAAATTCCTCTTCATATTCTTTAATAGATTCAATGCTTTCACTGCTGTTTCCTGGAGAAAGAAAAGAGTGCTGCAACAGTTCCAT